>JASSUY010032660.1:0-18110 GCA_032466535.1 Forpus xanthops | reverse complement strand
TGTGAGGTGGGCTGATGCCAACCTGATGAAGTTTAACCATGCCAAGTGCAAGGTCCTACACGTGGGTGGGAGCAATCTCAGGCACAGCTACAGGTTGGGCAGAGAAGAGATTCAGAGCAGTCCTGTGGAGAAGGTCTTGGAGGTATTGGTTGACAAAAAAATGAACAAGTGGCTGCAGTGCGCGCTTGCAGCCCAGAAAGCCAACCGTATCCTAGGCTGCATCAAAAGGAGCATGACCAGCAGGTCAAAGGAAGTAAACCTGTCCCTCTACTCTGCTCTCATGATACCTCACTTGGAGTATTGTGTGCAGTTCTGGTGTCCTCAACATAGCAAGGACATGGGACTGTTGGAACAAGTCCAGAGGAGGGCCACAAGGATGACCAGGGACTGAAGCACCTCCAGTATGAAGATAGTATGAGAAAATCGGCCTGTTCAGTCTGGAGAAGGCTGCATGGAGACCTCATAGCAGCCTTCTAGGAGCTTATAAGGGTGCCAGGGATGAACTCTTCATGAAAGACTGTAGTGAGAGGACAGGGGGTAACGTATTCAAACTTAAACAGGGAAGTTTAGACTATATATAAGGAGGAAATTCTTTACTGTAAGTGTGGTGAGTCACTGGAATGGGTTAGCCAGGGAAGTTGTGAATGCTCCATCGCTGGCGGTGTTCAAAGCAGGTTGGACATAGCCTTGGGTGACATGGTTTAGTGGGAGGTGTCCCTGCTGATGGCAAGGGGGCTGGAACTAGATGATCTTAAGGTCCTTTCCAACCCTAACTATTCTATGATTCTATGTTTCTAACTTGCATAGTCAAACTGTAGCGCATGTGTTCACATCCTGGCTTCATGAACAGAAGTAACCTAAGAGTCACTTCTTCCCACTGGCTTTAGAAAGGATTCCAAGGAGGACTGTCATCCTTGTTTAGGATCTTATTCAGGTGTACAAAGTCAACAGGATGTATATGTGTCCAAGATGTTTTCAAAAGTAGCTGTTGGATTGGATACTCTACATTATTCAAATGATAATGATCACCACTCTGATCACCATATGAATGAATTATCGTGTCTGCACATTGATGTGACCCCATGTCTGGACTGATTTAAGCTTTTCTATCACCAATTTAAACACATCTGGAAGTTTTTTAGTATACAGAACGTGTTATAATGAAAAGTCTGATATTACTTTCATGCAGAAGACATCTCTGATATCTTTATTCTGTGTTTTTTTATCCATTTCACTCCTGTTATTTGTGATAGATGAAAGTCTGGAAAGCAAAGCGAGTGCCTGAAAAATAATGATCTCTTATTCCTCTCTTTAGGTAATTTCTCTCTCTCTTCTCATATGATACATATATATTTAGTAGCTGTGTTTTCAGGGGCTTTTTGCTGAATGAATGTTAATATTCCTTAAAGTTGATCAGTGAAAAAGCAGATGGATAGCCCAAGTTTCACAAACTTTATAATATCTATGGTGAAAGGGCACCTTAAAGCCAGATGCCATCTGGTATGACATTTCTCATTTTAGTGTGTTGGTTAATTGTATTCGGGTTTAATTGTTCTGAGTATTGCACTGTTTCCTCCCACAAATAAAGCAAATGCAAAGGCAGGATCAGAAACCTGGTTATCAGTTTATATGAGGAAGATCTACAAGAACTTGACTGTAGAGCACAGAAGAAAGAAAAAAATCTCATTTCTTCCACTGTTCTGTTGTCATCTGGACCTGAATATTATGGGCACTGCAACATGTCTGAGATCAAAGTAAGATTGTATGTGGATGCATTGAAATTAACCACGTTTGCTTTTGTTTTTGCTAGAATTTTCAGTTGGAATTCAAGGTGTTCTGCCCTTAGCTGAGTTGATTCGCTGCCCAGAGATGCCTCTAACTTCCCATAGAAGGAGTTCTGGATGTAGATGCCTTACTAAAGGACTTAATTTTAAGTGGCATAATTTAGGCTTATGGATACAACCCGTTTTTGGATCCGTCTGATATTTTGCCCAGTTCCTTGGTTGAATGGCTAAGTGAGCAAAATCAGCTTCCTTCCTTATTACTTGTGGAAGAGCAGCCCTTTGGGGAAGCCTATCAGTTTCATCCCAGGAAAGCAGGAAGGGTTAACCCTTCAGTCACTAGGATGACTTGAGAAGCCCTTTCCTATGGTAAAAATGCAAAGCATATGCTGCCTGTTAGTACATATGGGCAGTGAATTAGCAAGGCATTTTTAATGTCTTACAGTGTTGTATGGTGCAGTGACAATGTGCACCCTTGAGCCAATCTGAAGGATGTTTGTCAAGAATTTCATTACTATATGTGTCTGAGTTAGTGTCTTCATTAAAATGATAAGTTTTTCTAAAAGCTGCTAGTGACAAGTGACCTTATGATATAACATGGTCCCACTTAGTCTGTAGGAAAGTATTAAATGTCAGGGGTTATAATGGTAAGGATTTGATATTTATGAAGGTCAGTTCAAGTGTGAGTAATATAATATAATATTGCATTTAAACTAAGATCTGTGTTCATAGAAACCTTTTAAAAACACCCAGCTGCCACTGCTGAAACAGTGCAATGATAGATGATGATTTTTTTAGACTTAACACATATTGTGAATTTGCAGCTCATGTAGGGTTTGTATTGAAAGCTGACATAATACTTTAATTTAAACAGAATTTAGATTGTTAAAGTTGGTGACCAGCCAGAAGTAGAACAATGTTAAAAAATGTCCATTTACTTGACTTTTGCTCTCATTTGTTTTTACTGATGAAGTACTTTAAAAAATTCACCTGAATTTTTAGAAATAATTGCCATTTCTTGTTCAAAAATTGGCACACTTTGTCAACATTCTGCTTAACATTACAAAGCAGAGTATAATAAAGCTTTTTCAATGGTAAAAGGGAAAGAAACCCCCTTCCACAAATTGTATATCCCTTTAACATTAAATTTATTCAGGTCAATTCACTCTTCAAAATCATGGAAATGAAAGACCTGAAGTAGCATTTCTATTGTGTGTTTTTTGGAAAGACAATTTCTTGGGAAGATTCTGCTCCATTGGAACCTGATGGCTCTGTGCTCACAAGTTATACAGGTACAGATCAAGCACATTTCATATGAAGTGAGTCCTGATGGATGCAGAATGTCTGTAGTTGCCATCAGCTATAAAGCCTCACTGGATGCCCAAAACCTTTCAGCACCTATCAGGATTAAACTCTGTGTTTGTATCATCTTCCTTCTTTCCATCATAATCAGGGCATCTCATATCTAATGAGTAAACCATAGAGAGTGTCCATGGAAGACATAATGAATACAATTTGATACTTTTAATGTTTCCCACTGTTTATTTTAGATTTGTTCTGGGATTTCATAGAAGGAACATGCCTAATTATTAATTAATTGTTTAGCGTAATACTTTAGGTGACCATTCACCCATTTGGACCACTGAACTATGCAGAACAGAGGGCTGTACCACCAAGGAGCCTGCCTCACAGCAAATGCCATAAAAGAAACAAGAGAGGTAGGATCTCCAGTGATTCATGACACTAGTATATTACAAGGATAGAAGCTCTTTTAGTTACAGAGAAGTTATAAGAATGAAGAAAAGTTTGGAGCTGGGCACTTTATGACTGTAGATTTATTGGTAGAGCTGCAGTATGTTATTTGAGGAGGATCAAGTGATGTGATTCTGGCTTTTTAAATTCCACAAGTCTCCTGTCAAAGGATGTAGATACCTCAAATGGCATTCATACAGCCAAATATAAGTACCTATAATGCACTCAAGTATGTGAAAATTATAGAAATTCCTCATATTCCTCTGTCAGTGCAGCAGAACAGAGACTTTCAGGATGTAATTGCCAAAACAGACCTCTAAGTGAATCATTCTATGAAAGAGCCTATTTCTTTTGCAAGCAAGACAATTTAAGATGAATACTTCAATATAGTTATAATAATCTATACTCTTTGTCTATACAAGACAGTGATACTGACAGGGTCAGAAGTACTGCAAGTGTCTTAGGTAAGTGATTCTTCATGAATGACTGTTACATTAGCTTCATCTGGTCTAATTACAGGCATTTTACTGATGTGCTGGATTTAGAAATCCAGTTACCAGAAGCTACCCTACAGATTTCAGTTGTCTTACTTTTTCTGTAATATGCAGTAGAAAGACAGGTGTATTCAAAGGAAGAGTTTGGGGCTTTGGTCAGTGGAATGCTGATTGCTGAAGTATCTGCTCCTGACTGTGAGGTGTCATGTGTTATAGAACACTTACAAAACTCTCTTATAGAAAGAGGAACCTGAGTCCAGAGGTTTATAAATCCTGAGTCAGAACCACAAAAATCATTACTCGGGATTAGAAATTTTGATATCAGAGCTATCAAAAGATAACTCTAAAGAGATAAAGGATATATGCTTCAGCCTCCGCTGAATCCAAATCTTTGTGTGAAAGTGTTTCTCATATAGTCTCCTAAATTACATGTCTCTTAGCAGAACCAAGTGTGTTCAGCCTATTTCTTCCAACCTTCTTTATTCTAACCTTCCATCAGATTTACAGCTGCTTTGGCTATAGCGTCTTCCTCTCCCATACCTTGAGGCAGATTAGGTAACCATTCCTTTCTCTAGGGAATAATACCATAAGTAAAAGACAGTGGGATGAAGAAAGATATAGTTTTCACATGAACACAGCAGAGGCAGGAAGAGAGGTGGTTGTCTTGAGTTTCTGGAGACTTTCCTTCACCTTTCTTTCTACCATAACTATCCATGAAACAAGATCATCTTCCCAGGAAACAGAAGACTTCAGCACCCCTAAGTAATTCTTGGTGGGAGACATCAACACGTGAATAGAGCAGCTCATCAACAAAGCTTTCTCTTCCTCCCTCTTCATTAGGATTAATATGTGAGAGTTCATTGGTATTTTGTTTCCTGTGCTTAACTGTCTATATACTGAAAAAGAAACAGCTCAGAGGAGATCAAAGGTAAGGTAAAAGATAGATACTAAGTGGGAAAATTTCCCATGAATGTCCTGTCTGAGAACAAGACTGAAAGGAAGGGAAATGTATCTGATTTGACTTAAGAAATCCATCTAGCACAAATGGGGTCAGTTTGTATCAGGACCTGAGGTCTACTACACTTCTACTAATTGTATCATTGAAAAGATAATTATTGTAGCTATATAGAGGAGGATACAGGGAGAAAAGATGAGTCTGAACAATACTGAGGAAGGTTACTTATGAGAAAGCATTGACTAAGTAGTAATAGCTGGGAAGAAATGAGGTGGGAGCTTGCAAGTGGAAAGGGAAAATTTTAAGTGTACAATGTGGAAGGTAAGAAGGACAATACCTATGGCAAAAAAATACAGAAGTTTCTTGGTGCCCCTGGGCAGTATAAAGAGAAATTCCCTCATTAAAAATAAGCAACTTCCAATAAAGGGTGATCAAGTGCATTCCACATCAGTGCAATCAGAAATCAGGCAATTACTAGGGTAATTGCACATTAAAAGAAAAGTAGACGGGGGGGTGATTATATTGCTGACAGTTAAAAGTGTGTCCTTTCTTCATAGGAAGGACATATTAAGTAACATTCATACTACATACTAACTTTCATAGTGCTAACAAAAAGATAGCATTGCTTGTAAAAATAATGGAGCTGCCTGTATTTGATGGGAAGATCTTGACACATCTTTAGTATTGGAGGTGCATTTTGTCAGCTGTAAACATGTAGAAGAAGTGAAGCTTATGCAGATATCAGGTATGTGGGAGATTGTGTTGGTGTCATGGGTTCAGCAGTAGCAGTCATTTTTCTCCTTTTTAGTAGTTGGTGCAGTGCTGTGTTTTTGACTTTTGGCCTGGGAACAGCACTGATAACGCCAATGGTTTTAGTTACAGGTTAGAATGTCTGGTCTGACCAAGTACTTTCTGAGTCTCATGCTCTGCCAGGAGGAGGGAAAGCGGGGAGGAAGCAGAGACAGGGCACCTGACCCAAACTAGCCAAATTGGTATTCCATACCACAGCACGTCATGCCCAGGATGTAAAACAGAGGGCAGAGACCCAGAAGAGTGGGGGTTCGCTGCTGGGTCAGGATTGCTATTGGGTGGTGAGCAGTTGTATTCTCTTCCCTTGTATTTGCCTTGTCATTATTATTATCAGCAACAGCAGCAGTGGTTTTATGTTATACCTTATTTACTGAACAGTTCTTATCTCAGCCTGTGACAGTTGCATTCTTTCGATTCTCCTTCCCATCCCTCTGGGGGTAGGGGGAAGAAAGAGGGAGGAGTGAGTGAACAAACTCTGTGGCTAACTAGGCTTAAATCACGACAGTTGGAAGGTAGCATGGTGGATCACAAAGTGCATCCATGCTGTCATATGTGGTTCTGAATAGGTGTAGGGGGTGTTTTGAATGCTATTATCTCCTTGAAAAGTAATTTCAATGTGTTTCAGTGATTACAGTGATACGAAAGAGCAGTTTAAGTATAATCTGAATTAGGCTGCTCAAATGAGTGTCTGTGTAATGGCAGTTTAGATTGAACCAACTATCTTACCCTAAGAGGTTGGCATTACAAGCAAAGTTGCTTTTTGGATGTTTACTTTTGGTGTTCTATAGGGTTAAAATGGGTTATGAAAGCATTGGTCAGCCCTTGCCTCCAGCTCCAGCACCATTCACTTTGACTGCAGATGAACATAATGATGAGGTGAAGGAGTACCTCTGATGTATAGGAAAGAAATGAAGCATTTCCTTCTACAAAGCCCATGTGTTGTCTTTCATAGGAAAGTGTACATGTTTTTATTCCATTTGATCTTTATACAGTATTTTTTCTGTACTGTTGAACTGTACCAAATGCCTCTTTGAGAGTCAGGCAAACAAGCATTAACCTTTTGCCAGCTGGTGTGAAATTAAAAAAAAAAAATCTATTTCCACTGCTTTTCTGTCAGACAATGATTGTATAATTGAAAGACATCCAGTTGATAAAAAAGAACATATTTTTTATTGGCAGCACAGTAACATGAGTTCAAAGACTGTATTTGCCAAGAGTGCATAACTCTGTAATGGCCGGCATGCTTTTACAAGTGTTCAGTGGTATTACTGACAGAAAGATCGCTTTGGTCCAAGACAGATGTAAAATACTTCATTTAACAAATATTTACTCCACAATTATCTGAAAATGTAGAAAGTACAACCTGACATGTTTGAATATCTAAAGAACCTGTTTATGGGGTATTCTATTATTGTTCCTACATAATAATCCAAAAAATACAGTTTCAGGGGAGGCTGGATGATTTAGGATATTGGTAATAGGATACAAAGCCTTTCACTTCTTGGTCAGCAGTTCAAATATGGCTTAGGCAGTAGTAATTCAAAATGATTGCATGGTTTAGCAGGAGGTGTCCCTGCCCATAGCAGGGGGGTTGGAACTAAATGATCTTAAGGTCCTTTCCAACCCTAACTATTCTATGATTCTATGATTCTATGTGACTAAGGTTAATCACAGGTTGATGCTTTCTTGCTTTCACAGTCCAGCACCATAATGGCTAAATTGGCACGTTGACCAGAGCCTATTGTCACTTTTGCAGGCATTAGTGTCACCAAGGAGAAGACCATGAAAGTGGCTGCAAAGGTATAGGACCTCAGCACTTCTTGCATAGAATCATAAAATTGCATGCCTTTTGCAGTCTCAAGGAACCTGTCAGGAGTTGTCTCCTAACTCAGCAGTGATTGAGAAAGGAAAAACTTCTGAAGATTGAATGTCACTGAATGTCAGCATGGAAATGTTAGGAAATACGCCTGTTGTTAGGAACCATCACAGCAGTAGCCACACTGACAGGGAACTGTGGGGCATAATTATTAACAAGTATTCAGAAGACCACCGAAAGCATGAGTGTCATCTCAGTTTTTATTTGGTGTTTTGAGCTGGGGAAGCAACAGAACACTGAGGTTCTAGTGGGAGGTGTAGATTTTAGACTTAAAAATGAACATAGTTTCATATCTCAGATGGAAATTCCTAGCCTGCCACTGGTCCTTTGTGACCCTGCCTTTAAATGGAAAGCCAAAAATGCCTAGCACCCATTTGCTGTCACCAAGACGAGCTGGCATGGCCTAGCTCATGTCCACACTCTTCAACTCTCTCACTGTCCAGAGCAGGACATCATAATAAAACTACTTACAAGCAACAGTCACTGACCCATGCTAATTCCCAAAATGTGCTTGGGAACCGTGTTGGAGAAGTATTATTTAGCTGGTCCAGACTAAAACTGTACCGGGTCCTTCTGACAGGGTGATGGTGCAAGCAGTCACTTTCCCATGCTAGGTGCATGCCCAGGAAGTATTTAACTTGGCAGTGTAAGGAAAGCTGTGTGACTTTAGCTAGGAGGTTTTGTCTTCCTTCTTTCAGTTAGATATCTCTGAAGTGGGAGTGCAGTCATTTCTGTTTCTTAGGCATTTAGAGATTTTAGAACAAGTTTTGTCAATGTTTCGAGACATGCTTCATAAAAGGTATCAATTTTTATCTGTATCTCTAGGCCTGCTATGCAAACAACTGTGTATGAATTGAGGTTTAATACCCATAAGATGTTTCTCCCCTTGCTGTAACTTTTCTGCTTCCGTTTCTCATATGCTGATGTGTAAACACTGTGCCTAATGAATTCCAACAAGGGTAGGGAAAGATAAAGGATGAAGGGGGCATACTGCTCCTCACACTGGGGGAGAGAGAGCCTTGAATAAGGCAGGTGTAACAGTGGAGGGTATATGCAGAAATTTTAGTCTAATAGATAAGGTTCTTGCTAATTATTCAGCTAACAAAAGTTTTGCATCCTCTCAAACAACTCTGGTTTTACATAAACACAGTTTACATCTACAGTTTTTCTCTTTCAAATATATTTGACACCTGTCCTCTCCTTGATTTAGGCAAACCTCCGGGAAAGGCAGTTTGCAAGGGCCTCTTGACAGCTACAGTTTGGTTTTTTTTTTGTGTTTTTTTTTTTTTTTAATTTTATTTAATAAAAAAAGATTTTTGGCTGTTTGTAATTCTTCCTTGATTTCAAATTCAGATACTTAGCATCAAAAGGCGGCATCCTGACACCATTGCTTACAGGAATTGCCCAAAATGACCCAATGTGCTTCTGCCATTTCAGTCCTAGTTTTCCTCCAGGTAAAATAGATGCAAATCTTTGCCTTAAATTATATTCTTTCTCTCTGTCAAATGTTGTGCTCTCTAGCAATGACTGATGACTTTGCACTTTAAGAAGTTGTTTAGAAATATGCATACCATTACAGGTGGTTACTGAAGTTACTTAAGTTTAAAGGAAGGTATTTAAACACAAAGGCCTGGATTCAGGTAACAAAATCAAGACTCCTGAGTTAGATTCAAAGCCAGTTTGTTCTTTTTCTAATTATTGGGGAAATATGCACCACCAGGAGTAATTTGGTCTCCTTCAGCATGTGAATTGCTCTGTAAGACCTGAACTGCTTTCTGCAAATACCTGTCTGTATTGACTGATGAGTGAAGCCAAAAGCAGTTCCATTCATGACGGTGCTTGCCCAGTATGGCATGAACCCAGTATGGCCACTTCAACCAAAACTTCTTGACAGCTACGTACATTTTGGGTGCCTATTTTTGATATCTGGAGAAGCTGACTTTCCTGGCTTTCAGCTGCTTTTAGAGTATCTCAAATTGAGTGTTGTGGAAAACTTGGCTAGGCTTTTACTTAAAGCACTTTCCGATTCCTGAATCCATCTAAGCAGACAGAGTCAACAGTCACAGATCACTGCCCATTAAAAGGCGTAGTAATCCTCCATCCATTATGGAGGTGAGGAGGAAGGAGAAGCGAGGTCACTAAGCAGACCCCTGTCCTGAACATTTCTATTTGCTTTTGTTGCCTGTCTCTACCCCATGATAGTGCTCAGAACTACTTCTTACTCTGCAGGAAAAGCAAGCAAAGTTCTGCAGCAGGCACAGAAAACACTGCACCCTGTGACAGTCTGTCAAGGGGCTGTTCATTCCCTGGTTCATGTTGGTTGCTCTTGTGGCATTCTTTACTACCTGAAATAGCCCAAAAGATTTTCTTGTTTGTTTCATCAAGGTTTTCCATCCTGAAAAAAAAATAATTTACTCTGGCAGCCAAATGGGACTATGAGCCCTTTATCCTACAGTGGGTCAGACCAATGCAGGGCAGCACCCCAACTCTGTGCCACAAAATGGAGAATCCGGGTCTGATTTCTCTCCATACATGCTCTGTCTTCATTTGCAATGTGCAGAACTGGGCCAGTTTTCAAGCAAAACCGTCCCTGTCTTATACCTGCATAGCCATGTCGATTTGACTGTGGTTGATCAGTTACAAACAATAATGAAGTTACATCAAATGACACTGCATGGATGGAACTGAGAATGATATTTTGATGTTGTGCACTTACTTGTAAATGAAAGAGAAAAAATAGATTATATCTTTTAAAAATGAAAAACAGACTTGGAAAAGTTGGTCTATAGGTTTTTTTTTAAAGTGCAGTTCTACTGACAAAGCTTATAAAAACATTCCACAGTAATGTAGAGTGATGACCCTTGCTCATAATCACAGAAAATCTCTCCAAGTTTTTTATTTTTTAATAAGCCTATCATTAATCTTCAATGAAAATAATACAGATTTTATGAAGAAAGCTCACCAAAGTTCTTGGAAAACATACAAGGTATTTAACAGCTGAACAGTGTATCTCACAAATGGACTTTAAAGGTGCTCTTTCAAACTGAAGCCTTTATTTGATCTGGTTTTATAGTCAGCAGTTGCTTTGGTTTGAAACCTCACCCATCCTTTCCAACTAATAACCAAAAGAATCCTGAAATATAGCACTCGGAGGTACAGCATGACAGCCCCCAAACCAATTAGCATTACTTTCAGACTCCCGAGGCTGTATTTATTATCTGTTCCAAGATATCCTACTTTACCAGATTGTATACTTTGAATAAGCTACAGGATTAATAGTATTTATGTATACATAATAAACATGTAGATGAAGTTATGGATTTTACGTTTTTGTTGGGTTGTTTGGGGGTTGATTTTGTTGGTTTTTTTTCGTAATGTTGAGCATTACTCAGATGTTTTCTTCAATAACTTTCATCTGGATTTCCTTTCTGATAAAACTCTGGTTGTTTGCAGATCCACCCGTCAGTTTTATGAGGATATCTTTGAGACATCACATTTATAAAACAAACTGGAAGGAAGAGCAGCTGTACTTACAAACAAACATCACAGGCACAATTAATCTGCTTAAAGGGTTTATGAGGGGAAGCATAAAATATCAAATAAAGGGTAATGGGAAATATTTAAAAAATGCCGAATCTGGTAACTATCCACGAAGCAGAGCAGCCAGTGCATGCTCAGGAAACAGAATGTAGCTAGTAACTCATTTGGTTGGAAGCCACCAGCTCTCCACCTCCCAACCTGAGCTGTAGGGCTGTTTCATGTTTCTAAACCAGATACAGTTCTAGATATATATACTCCATTTACTTTGTAGATTACAATTTAAATGATATTCCTTTCTTAAAAGTGAAGATGGTAATAAAATCCAAAATGGCCAATTTTTCATTGTTCAACTTAAACCTAGTATGATCCCATTATTCTTGAAATTTATGTCTCTGCTTAGATAATTAAAAACCACATGTATTCACATATACTTTCATGCTTTCTCTTGCTTTTGCTTATGTACATACATACACACCTCCCGCCACAACAATAAACATACTGGAAACAGGCATTGAACCATGCGAGTGTATGAGTATTTTGGATACTTTTTACAAATCTCACAATATACTTTAAGATTTAAGAGGGAAAGATTTTTCTATACCTAACAAGCATTATCTTCAGCTCCAAAGCCCCATTTTAGAATCTGAAATGTTAGATAATACATTTGTAATTTTCTTATGTTAAACTTCAGGGAAAGTTTCAGCATGTACCAAAATATTTTGGTATAAAAAAATATCCTGAGATTTAATATATGAGATTACATCTGTTCATGCCACATATAGTGGTTCTTTATTTCCTCTCTCATTGTTCATGAATTCATAGAAGTACCAAAGAGATTCTGATAGTCTGATCTCCTACTTGTAATTTTTCCATATATTTTTTTAAATCACTCTTCTTAATTTGAAAGCATATGTATTAGTGGGTAGATATTGGTGTTCATGTGATACAAAGTCCCATTTGCCCAAGAGAAGAGGTTTTGTTCAAGATATGCAGCAAATATAATCAAAGTGCTTCTTTTTAAAAAAAAAAATCCTCTTGCCTCTTCTGATGGGAATGCAGGGCAAGAAGGTTCTTTTTTTTTATCATAAAGACCACTTGGTTCTGGGTGTTCAAAATCTTTTTGTCAACAGATATCAACTTGGGACACTTCCTAAAAGTTGGTGGAATGCCATGTACTGTCTCAAAGGCAGCTGTGTATTAGATCTTTCTTGTTTGAGCAATATAAGTATGGTGGAGTTTGTCACAAGGGCAGTTCCAATTTATACTTCAGTTTCAAAGGGTGGTTCTATTAGGGGTTTTGACAGGACCTGTCTGTGGCTGATTCTAATCTTACTTCAACTGATGAAGTTGTAAAAACGCAGTGAGACCCTGCCTTCTTGTAAAACAGTTCCTTGCTGCTTATTTATTAGAAAAAATTGAAATGTATTTTTTTTTTTAAAAAAAAGTCTAGCAGAGAAAACAAATCAGCTTTAAAGAAAATAAAGTAAAAATCCATGCAAAAAAGCATCAGTCCAATGAATTTTCCAAGACGATGAAGGCATACTGCTTGTTTGTACACATAAGGAATGCTGGTATCTTGGGATAAGCACACTCCTTGTCATGTATTGTGCTTTATATGGACTCTGAACTGTCATCGCAATGCACATAAACTTTTTTTATTTTCTTCACCTGCTCATGTGGCACACACCTGGGGCTTGCTGGCAGCACGCTTGGCTTTGGCGAGCAAAGCACAGATGCTGCCAGGCTGGAAAGCCAGCCCAGTTCCCTTCATGTAAGTTAAGCCGAGTCGATCCCCCAGTGTTTTTATAGAGTGGTTAAGGACAGGGCTGAAAAACTTCAGCTTGTACTGAACATTCAAAAAGGGTGTGGAAAGTAAACTTCTAGACACTTAAACAGAATCATCAGTGTCTTGGTTAGACCTTTAAAGCAGAAGTCCCTCTCCTTTGCCTGTCCACTCCAAAATTTACCCCTGGTGACTCCTGAGTTTTCTGCAATATAAGCAGCATCAGTGCAAACCGCCTTGCCAGCAGTGGCAATGAGCAGATCTTTAGAAGTTACCTAGGTGGCACAGTGCTCCGGTGTTGCTCTATTAACGTAAGGGTTTGGACTGAAACCTTTGTTGCTGCTTAGTGCTTCCTGGAGTAAAGGAAGTGTCAGCTGTATATTGGTCAGAGCTGGCTGAAACTTTTATAGAGGAACTGAAATTTTCATTGATTCAAGTTCATGGGCATTACATAAAAATGCAAGGCTTCCTGCTACTTTTGTTTTTTTTTGCATTAGTAAACATTTTGTTAAAATGCTTTTCAGCATCCGGTTGTCGGTCTCCTAGTCTTGAAAGCTGCAACAGAATGGAAACAAGAGAGGGGAAGCTGTTGGAAGGAGCCTTTTGATGAGCAAAAATTGAAACCTCAATGCTAAGGCATCTTCTGGGCCATGAAGAAATTGCCATCCTTACAGTTATGCACTCCAACAAACAGCTATGTGTACACATCAGAATTAGGGGACTGAACACTGACTCCTGCTCAGAAGAAAGAGGTGTGGAAGAAGGGCCTCTTAGATGATCCTGTTGATCCTGTGGCCAACCTTGTTTGAGCTATTTAGGGTAAGGGTAGTCAGAGATCTCTCCCTGGCCACGCCTGCTTACTTGTCACTCACTCACGTAAACAGACCTCTCCTTTTGCCATAGCGGGAGATGCTTTCTCTGGGAAATGCCTTTCTTTATTGCTGCAGGTGCAAATCATTGTGATCATAACTGAGTTTGAAGTGGAAGAATTTTGTTGGTTTATCCTGAGAAGACAATTTGTGCTTGGACTTAAGGCTAATTTTCATTACTGGTAAGAATAAACAAATTGAGAACACTTGGATTTGATTTATGGGTGTGATCTTTGAAAGTGAAAATCTGCAGTGATGTTTACAATGTCAATAACAGCACCAGATACACCACTCTGGAGGAGACTATGTATCTCTGGCTTCCTGTTCCTACTATGTACCCCAGTTATCAAAGGTTGGAAGCCTACTTGCATTTTCGAACAAACTAATTCACAATTATACACATGATCAGCATATTGTCAGGTGCAGTTTTTTAGGAGTAGCATTCATATTTTGGTAATCCCTGCAAGGCTGACTGGGGCAAGATTCTTCCTGCACACAGTGTGTGGCACTCTGCCGCAGAAAATTCCAGGGTGTTTCCATTTAAAATTTGGCCTTCACATTAAGTCCATCCTTTGGCAGAAGTGTTTGTATGATGTCATGAAGAAGTCCAGTAATCCTATAAATGTACATCCTTGAGGTATAGAGCTTTTTTAAAAGCAGAAATATTTACCATGTTATCAATGTTTATCCAGCTGGTCAGAAAATGAAAAGACAGAGTGAGAGAGAATGCAAGTATATGTATGTCTTTAATAGATTACTGAAACAAGCAGGAGAATGATTCAACTGTCTTGGGCCAATTCCACAATGTTTTAAAAGCAATGTTTATTGCAAAGCATGGAGTTCAAGCTGTGGAATTCATCTCTGCTTCCTGCTCTTTCCACTCACTCCCACTGTCACACACCAAATTCAGTGCCTTCAGACAGTTTATGATGGTGGGAAAGGAGCGACTGGACTTGTTTTAGGCATAGAATCTCTTTGCATACTTTAGGACCTTCCTCAGAATTTGGATTTCATACTTCATGTCTGTTCAGACCCCTGCTTTTTGTTTATTGCCCATTTGTATTTATCAACATTTTTGAACTAGCCACTGTCAGAGCAAAGATTCTGTACTTAAATGGACCTTTGTTCTGACCTTCTACATCTGTTCATAGGGCAAGTGGTGCATTGTGCAGGAGGTGGGTGACACAACTTTACAGATTGTTGGGTAGGTCCAGACTGGAGTTAAAGATGCCCCCTTTCCTTCCCTGTAAAGCTGAAGATGTTCTGCATTTTGGCCACCACATAGATGTCTCTTTCCTTCAGAGACACTCCAGCTAACTGTTCTCTGATGAAAGATAAGGACTATTAGTGTCTTTGCCTCACTGAAACACATTTTTTCTGCTTCAGCCAATAAAATACTGATTTATTGATCTTTGGAATGTTCTATCTGGTTTATTTAATGATGTATTATTTTCTCTTCCTGGCACAAGGACAAAAGCTGCTTATTTGTGGGATATAGATATTCATTTATACTTTGAGGTCTTCACGACTTAGATTAATCAAACTGTGTTACTGTTTCTGGTTTTATATACTTTGGAAAATTAGGTAAAAGGATTCTTGAGATGCTCCACAAGATTCTCTGGCTATATTAGCAAACAGATCCAGGAGTAAAGCACTGGTATGCAGTCATCCCCTTTGTTAAGTTGTTCACGCAGTCCTGGGGTAGATGGTGTTTTCCCACACAGTTGTACCCTGCTATCATGTTCATTCTTCCCCTGAGTAGTTAATGCTTTCTCAGAAGTAAGTTTTTTATTATTTGTTTTTCTCTGAACAGTCTTGCTGAAAAGAAAAAGACAGAATATCTGTGTGTTAACTTCATGATTATTCCCTTCCATCTGGTATTTGTGTTACCACATCAGGGTACTGCATCCATTCTAGGCTCCCCACTACAAGAAAGACATGGACATATTGAAGCAAGTCCAGTGAAGGGGAACCTGGGTCTTTCTGCTGCCTAACAGGATGATTTAGAGAAGGCAAGGCCAGATATCTCTCAGAGGTGCTCAGTGATTAGTTCTGAGGCGAAAACCACAGGAAATTCCAATTACATATTAGGAAACAGCTTTTCACTGTGAGGGTGGTCAAACATGGGAACAAGTTGTCCAGAGAATCTCTGGAACCTCCACCCTTTATGACACTCAAGGCTTGTCTGGAAAACAGACAGCAGCCTGATCTAAGTCAACCCTAGTTTGAGTAGGGGGGTGGATTAGGGATCTCCAGAGGTTCTTTATAACCTAAATTATTTTATGAATCTGTGATTATGGACAGAAGATAAATCTAATGGAAACATCTTCTCCCTCACAGATTATTACTTCAGGTTTCTAAGTGCAGAAAGATACATGTTTTGTTAATTATCTGAACTTT
The DNA here is from genome assembly GCA_032466535.1 of Forpus xanthops. Classification (NCBI taxonomy): domain Eukaryota; kingdom Metazoa; phylum Chordata; class Aves; order Psittaciformes; family Psittacidae; genus Forpus; species Forpus xanthops. The sequence continues at coordinate 1,850 of JASSUY010032660.1, read as the reverse complement.
TCCCATTTACTTGCAAGAGATACATCTACATTCATGTAATTCCACTCTTTTTACATAAAATATTAACGATTCATACTAAGAAGAGACAATTCCAGCGAGTCTTATTTTGAGTTTGTGTGCTCTATTCTTCTGCATAAAATATTAATTATGATGTGGAGTATCATGCTCATTGCAAAAATATTTTAGACATGAGTATTATTTTTTGATGCCTCATTTAATTTAATGTAATTAATTAAAAAAAAAACTAGAGTTTGTTGTACCTTCAATCATCTGTAATTCAGTTACAGCTGTAACAACTGCTTTTGCTGCTTTTGTGGCACTTAAAAGCATCAAATACATCATGTCCACAAAGCAGAAAATGAGTTCTTCAAACTGGATGTGCAAAAGCAGACCCTTTCAAAACCTGAGATTACTTCTGAAAAGCTGATGAGCACAAGTGAAACTCAGTGATCAGAGTAAGTGCAGAATACTAATCAACTTGCTATCAATTTAAATGAATGCTAATAAAATTAGTGTCAGTCGTTTAGACTGTTAGATGAACAGCATCCTTCCTACTCAGATATTCAGCGTGGTAGAGATAGATACTCAAATTACAAGATTAACCATAAAAATACTGTGGTAAATATAGTAAAGGATATGATTTATAATGTTAATCCACTGAGCCTGTCTGGCATGAACTAAGTGTTCCCTGAAACTTGAGCACAATTATTCTTATTTGACTATTTATGGAGTCAATAAAATTAAGGAACTGTGTCTTCTCTCCAGCCAGCTGACCTGAGCAGTGTATGTTAGATCTCAGAAAGGGGAGTAATGGCCATAAAAGTAGTGTTTTGCAGAAGGAAGAGGAGAAATTTAGAATCTGTTTTGGTTTTTAGACTTGAAAAAAAAAATCAATAAAGGAGAACTCCTTTTTGGATAATATCTTCGAATATATTTTCTCTTTCCTCAGCCTTTTTGCAGTCTTCCCTTTTCCTAAGTAAACATAAAAACAGAATAAAGGAAGGAATTCACTGAAATTCATTGATTTTAAGTTGAATATTCATAGCTATTGCATGACAGATAACTTACATGTTCTCTAACAACTGGATGCAACGTGTTGGTGTTTGCCTAGCAGTGCGTATGCTCCTCACACGTGTTTGCGCATGCACTTGCATTGTGAGAAGTGTCAGGGAAGCCTCCAAGGAAAATGTAAAAGGCTGCAATCCAACAAAATCGGAAGAACAACACTTACTCTGAAATAACTTGATTTGATGTTAAGAAAATGCTAGAATGTAAATGCAAACTGTTTTCATGTCCATGTCCTAACCTTTGTGAAAAGTGGTGTTCATTTCCCAGACCTTTCTCTAGAGTAATCTGCAGTAATTTATTGCCACTGTGAGTAGCCACATCTCCTTTGTGTGGTACACATTTTGTTTGAAATATTAATCAGTTCCATGAAAGGAACTGGATTTTTTAATGTTTCCCACTGATAGATAACAGAATATACAGTCATTACTCTTTTCTGTGGTTTTCCTAAAGGGCTGTTTGCAGCCCGGTTTTACATCTGGAGGATGGAAAGCTTTTTCAACACCTTCTACAGTAGTTCTAACATGAGAAGTCAGGAGATCATAGAATCATAGAATAGTTAGGGTTGGAAAGGATCTTCAGATCATCTAGCTCCAACCCCCTGCCATCAGCAGGGACACCTCTCACTAAACTATGCCGCCCAAGGCTATGTTCAACCTGGCTTTGAACACCACCAGTGATGGAGCATTCACAAATTCCTTGGGCAATCCATTCCAGTGCCTCACCACCCTTACAGTAAAGAATTTCTTCCTCATATTCAATCTAAACTTCCCCTGTTTAAGTTT
>JASSUY010032659.1:2576-18249 GCA_032466535.1 Forpus xanthops | reverse complement strand
GTCCCTGCCCATAGCAGGGGGGTTGGAACTAGGTGATCTTAAGGTCCTTTCCAACCCTAACTATTCTATGATTCTATACAGATTCTCTGCCTCATTAGTGGCCTCCGTGTTATAGAGATCTTTTGCCAGCTTGCTCTACTGTTTTCTGAATAGTGAAAGTTAAATACTCAAGCAAGGCAGAATAATATCTTATCTGTCAATATCCTCTTCCCTTCATGTTCGGTAATCACCTCTGTGTACATGTACCTTCATTATTCATAGTAATTTTTGACAGTTATTCCTGATTGACAGTAATAGCAAGGACAATGTGTTAGGACTTTATCATGCTAGTTGGTAGAAATCTGTCATGCTGTCTTCATAGCTTTGACCAGTACAAAGTGAGAGGGGCTGGGAAATAAAGATTGAGCTCCTTCCTGAGCATATTATATTTGCTATTATATTTTTGCTTTGTTTTAACATTTCTCAGTTGCTCTTTTCAGTTTTTCCTTTCTTTTCCTGAACTTCTTGCTCTCCCTTGTTTTCCTATATGCACACTGCTCTTGGAAAATTCTCTTCTCTTACCAATCTCATTTACACTTTTTTTTCCTCATTCTTGGATTCCTTTAGGCTGTGGTTTTCTCTGTCTCCATTGCCACATTAAAGAAAGGTGTTCTGGATGGGCGTATAGTGTCCTCTCCACTCATGAGCCCTGTGTATGCAAGCAGTGAAAATTTCCATTTTCTCCCTTTCTTCTACTCCTGCAAGCCTGTTTCTGATCATTCCTGCCAGGCACGTGGGCATACTCTGAGGACCAGAATATGGGCAGGTGCTCCTGCCCAAGAACCTGATAGATACCTGGGGAATCTCAGGTTAATTCCCAGACTAGGCAAGTGCCAAAGGAAAGCCAGTACCTCTGCCCTTTGTGGAGTTGAAAACTCAGCTCCAGTGCTCTCTGAAGTAAGTGAATGAATGTTTAACCATTCTTTCAATTTTTTGTAAATAGGATAAGGAGTGGAAATAAGACCTTCAATGCAAGTGTCCTGCACACTAATGAGATCTGCAAGGTGGCAACTGATAGTACAGTAGTTCCTCAGTCCTTTGTAAAATGCCCAAAGGTTCTGCCCAAGTAATAAATTAAATTAACCTGTTAAATCAAAGTCTTTTTAAAATTTAAATGCAAAGGACATTTTTAGTAGCTTTTTTTATTATCACAGATATACTTTTATAGTGATCTGCAAATGACTTTTTTCCCCTTCAATGTCACTGAAATTCCATATGTTTCAAACTAGATTTGGTAAAAATTATTTCCTTTTCAGGCTGACATATTGTACGCTGAGATCTAGTTTGAGGTAGGTACATTTTATTAGTACAGTTAGGTAGATTTCACCTAATTTTGGCTACATAAAAATTTATCATCTGCATTTCCAATGCCATCAAAGCAAAAAGAATGATAGGTGTAAAGAGCGATCCTTATCACCTTAGGTAGAGATAAATCTTCCTCTAAAGGTACCTTTCCTTCTTGTCTGAATATAGAAGAGGCTTCGGCAACTATTTTAAGTTATAGGTGTAATTTTGAGCTCGCTAATTTAATACTTAATACTCAGGTTTGGCATATTCTGGAATCTGTGAAGAGAAGGGCATGTCTGTGATGGGCAGCGAAGTGGTGGAAAGACTTGTCCAAAGGGGAAGAGCTGTAGCAAAGCCATGGATCAGACTCTACCTTCATGTGTGCTGATCTTTCCTGGTCTGCCAGGCCATTCCTGTTGCACAATTTAAGTGATTGGTAAGGTACTAAGAACAATATGCTCCTAGATTGTGCAAATCATGGATGACTGATTTTTCCCTTTTCCAAAGCTTTTTCCATGCTTTTATTTTTTTGGCTTCCATATTGTGTGTGTGGGAAAGAAAAATCTTTTCATTATTAATGCAGAGAGTGTAAGTATTTTTTCATAAGAGGCAGTTAGTCTCCATTACACATAATTGACCAATTACTGTGTTAACACACAAAGTAAAAACATGACCCATTTTGATATTTCCTATTAGTATTACACAGATGTATCACATATGCTAAATGAATTACTTATTTTCCATCAAGGCAAGAGTCTAGAGAAGATGAAATATTCTCTTTTATTTTACCAAATCTAGTGTAATATTTAATAGATGTGAAATACTGACATTTGAGTATACTTTTCTTACTTATTTTTATCAAATTTAAAATTGTAATTTGATAGCAATGGATTTCTTAACCTTATGCCACTGGGGTTTTGGCACTTGTTTTACGTTATCCAGAAGCATAAGTAGGAGGAGAATTTAATGTGAAGCACTTGGTTTTTTCATATTCCCATTGAAAAAAAATCTGAGAAATATCATCTCAACACATTTTCGTAGTGGAAAATCTGCCCTACCCAAGAATCCATGTTCCAGATGATCATTTTGTCTTAATGGATAGTTTTCAACTAAGAGACCGCCTTAGGGTATTGCTTCTCTGTAATTGGCACCATTTTTCATCTCTTATTTTAAAAATCAGTAGGTTAATAGAAACATAATTTCAGTGTATAAGCAAAACTTCTGTTATTGAAATTGCAAATATCAGTTCTGACACCTTAATTTTTTGAGATAGTGGTTTTTAATAACTACATTTGTATGAACATTTCTAGTACTTTGGATTATTAAGTAAATATTACATTTCATTAAGACAAAATTTAAGCAAATAAATACAAGTAAAATCTTGAGCTCATAAATGGCAAGATATCATATTTTATGGACAGAATATAATGTGTAAAGTGTGAAAACTGAAATTACAGTAATTTTGCATAACTGCATTGAAGAGGACTTTTGTTGTGTTTGTAAATAAGAAACTCTAGAAGTAGTATCCAGATCTACCACCTTACATGACAATTCTGGTCTGGTTGCTTGTTAATTTTCTATGTTGTTAAATTTCTGTGCATCTCAAGATGTGATTTTATGATAATGACATATCTGGCCAGCTGCAGTGATGTGTATCTTGTCTTAAGGTTCAGCAAACTAATCCCTCTCTGATGTGTTTGTTGACTTCAGACGATTTCACTGCCTGAGGAACTGGTGACATTTTTTGCATATGGCAAGAGAAATAAAGAAGTAAATCTTGGTAAATAAGTTAAATATAATTTTAAAATAAAGCCAGAATTATCTACAACTTGTAAATGTCATGCTAATCTCATGCTTTACTGAGACATTGGGAAGCATAATTTTTGATTGCTAGACAACGTGAATTGCATAGGTTTTAGCAATTAAAATGGTATGGTATGACAGTTGACAACTCTATGATAAGTATTTCTTTAAATAGGGGTACTATTATCATAGTGCATCTCACTTTGGATTATTTTGACTCTTAATATTTAGTTTAGGTAGCAGGAGGTCATAAAAGGACAAAGAAATCTTTAATCATTGTGTTGATCTGACCTAGCATTGCCTTCTGCTCCTTGCAGTAATAATGGCAAACAGATATTATTTTTGGTCTAAATAAAGCAAACCATGCCAGTTAATAAATTTTTCATGCACAGATAGCTGGGTCAAATGGGAATTCCCTCTTGAGAGAGAGGAAAAGAATTGAACTTTCATACAGAATATTTTTTTAAAAAAGAAAAGTGGATAGAAAATGTTCCTTTTTAATAGGACTACTTGGGTGATGATTGGGTAGGATTTTTCTTTTTGCTTTACTGAATTTGTGTTAAATATTGTGTAAAATATTACTTGCTATATACAAGTCTGGAAACCAGAATACAAATTTAAATAAATGGGAAATTATTTTTTTGTTGGTAATGATGTCTTTTGGTGACAGCTTTATAGTGGCCACTGAGCCTCTATCTGATAACAATGCTATGTTTGAGAAGTTAGGTGAAAAGTCTTAATAGAAGTTAATCTCAGGCTAAGCCTTGTCCTTGCTCACTGTACAAGATGTTTGAATATGAAACCCTGTGGATTAAAATGTCTGTGCAGAGTTCAGTGTAGCATCTCCTGTGGTCTTGTTAGGATTTTGTATGCAGGTGCTGTGGTTGATGAGGTTGATGAGCAATAACAGCATATGCAAGTATTCAGGGAAACAAAAAGTTTTTAGGCAATTCATGTTCTCGTGTGCTCTGTTCAGAAATTCAGCTCTCAAATTACAGCTAACAAGCAACAATGGGTCCATTTGTGGGCATAAATAAAGGGATCAGAGAGGAATTTACGCCATCCAGCTTCAGACATTATTTAAATGCCTATACTGGGACAGTGGGCTCCCTATGCAGTTAATGGAGGGGAAGACTTTCTATCCTGTGCCTGAGTCTAAAAGATACAACAGGTTTGTAAGAAGGCATAACACAGTATGCTGTGGTTTTGTGACTCTCTGGCCATGCAAACCAGGGATACAGCTACCTTGTGTTCATGGTGGTCCCCACAAGACCAGGCATCCTGACTCCTTAATCCAGGAAAGATGGATGTATTGCAGGCAAGAGGGAGATAATATACTCTTGAGTCTCACTCTCAGAGTTGAGTTCTACTCAAGGTGCTCAAAGGAACTCCAGGCTTGGGAAATACTTCTTTGTCCCCATAGTTATAGTTTGAACTATTCCCTTTACACCCTATTTAGTGTGAAAATGAGTTGGGCTTCTAATTTATGTATCCAGGTTGGACAACATGGTTGTTCTTAGAAAAGTTATATTTGGCAATCATAAACTAAAATTATATAAAAATATACCATAATATAGCATAGTGTGATATATTCTTCATGATGGTTTGAGATAATATATTCCCTAAGCAGACTCTTTGGCAAAGGCCTGGTATCATACAGATTGGCAATATAACTGGTATTTATGATTGTTAATGTCAGTGGGGTGGGCGACTAGGAGTTTATGTTTAAGAGTTATTTAAAAAAAACCTGTTTGTGCAGTTGCATGATTAGTCATTATTTAGTTATGAACACCAGTGGCAGAATTATCTCATTATACAGCAAATTCTCCTGCATTGAAATTCTGCCCCTCTTCTTCCCTCAGGCAGAAGTTTTTGTAAAATCATTTGAAAAATGTAAGGTAAGAAATGACCCATAGAAGAGTTGCTGGTTGTCAGGAAGTGAATATTGTGTCTTAAATTTTCATATATTTCCATTGCATTTTAGAGAGCTTTTATTGCTTGGTTTCCTGTTGCATTTTTAATGGAAAGACCATTTTCACATACTAGAAACATGTACTTGTGGAATGATTTAGGTTGGGAGAGGCCTCTTGAGGTTACCTGGCTTAAAACCTCTTCCCAGGACAGCTGCTGAGATGGGGCTCCAGGGCCTTGCCAATTCATCTGTGAATCTCAAGGATCAAGATCTCTGTGCCACTGTTTGAGTACTCTCACACTGTTTTTTGAAACATATAACCGGAATTCAGTTCCAGTTAGATGTTATAAAAACCTAACTGGGTTCCAGCTAGTTCCTTCTGGCTCTCAATTTCAGATTTTCTGATAGACAACTCCTTATCTTTCTCCTTTCTCCTTCTTCCTTTATCCAAGTAAAACCTATTAATCTATCTTATACAGGGTAGTTTTCAAACAGAACAGTTGCAAGAATTGAAGGGGAAGGAGACAGCCAAGATAATCAAATCTATAATGGGGAAACTAATGCATTTTCAGCAACAGATCTCATAACAGACTTCCTTAGGGAAAGGTCTGCCTGGGTTCCTAAGGAAAGACCTCAGCCAGCCCTCACCCAAAGCTGGCTGAGGTGAGAGGATCTCTCTGGAGCAGCACTAGTTCCCCAGCTGAGACCCCATTACCTACATTGGTATGTGCAACCACCAAGCAGAATGGAAATGTGATCTGGTAACGCTAAAGTGCCCATGCAATCCTCTAGGTGATGTGGCAAGCAATAGGAATTAAGAGGTGCTAGCATATGCTAGCAGCGTGAGTGCAGGCTCTTTGGGCACACAGTAGATGCAAAAAGAGTCATAGTTTTAACTGTATTCTGCTTTTATCTGTTGGCTTAGCACAGAGATGCTGTTTATGCTGGGATTTCTTCTGAGATCTGAAAAAGGAAGGAAACCAATATAGGAGCAAAAAGAAAATAGGAGTTTGGTTACTATACAGAGCTGTTTGATCAGACTTACTTGTTAAAAAAAAATAATGAAAATGACCACTTTTTAATGAATTGGTGTGTTCAGCACCAGCTATAAAAAAGTCTGTAACCCTAAGTCTGAAAATAATGCCTTGGTTTCAGAGAAGATTTTATAAACATTTGTTTTTCCAAGATGAATTTGGTAAAAAAAAAAAAAAAAAGGGGCAAAAATGTCAGTCGACTAAATATTGTTAGTTATGTATTACTAGTAATGAACTAAATAAAATAATAGTAGCAAAGTTCTGGGTTTTTTTACTTTGTATATATGTATTTGTGCATATTAGCTATGGGTGCATGTGTGTGTGCATAAAGACTGTATCTGTAGTATATCTAATCACATTGACCATATATATTTAAGAATTAACAATTTACATGAATTAGTGCTTTCTTTCTGCCCTTTTTTATATGCCTCATTATAAAAGAGTTGAATTGCCATATTTTGTGTGTTGAGCCTGTAAAGGCAGCAAGTGTTGCAGGGAATCTATAGCATTTTCATTTATTTCAATTGTAAAATACCTTCTATGCTACAGATGAAATTATGCAGAACAGTTTTAGACAAGAAACAAGCATGTGCATGTACCAAAAGAAATCCAAAAAAAGCTCTCTTAGAAATTCATAGTAATAATTACACATTCTCTCCTATCTCAAGACATAATTTGCAGACAGAATCTGCTGAATTGGTGGGTTTGTTCATTTTAAGGATTTGACATATGTTGTGCTTATGCTGGAGTATTTGCAAGAGCAAAAAATGTCTCTGAGGAGATAAAAACAAGCGCTCTTACCTGTGAATCTTAGCTTTTATACTAGGTTGCACGTTCAGTATTTTACAAGTTCAACCCATCTATTTTACTATTCCCTGTGGACCAAAAATGGTGGGGTACAACCTGCAAGGCACATAATGAAGGTTACCTATTCTGAGCTTTACATCCACCTGCCACTTGTATCATCCTGGAGCATATTTTTTCATGTTAATATTTCCCATTAAAAGATATCTTGATATTTATGTAAGCTTTGATTGCATTATTTTATAATAGGAAAACTAATTTATACTTAAACCCTCACTGTAAGGAACAACAAGGGCTGTAACAAAGAGTTATTTTCCTGATAAAAGGAAAATAACTTGTGAAAAATATGTCACTCAAAGTACATACCAAGGGACAGGGAGTAAAGCTAGGGAGATATTGAAAAGTGATGGAAGAGGAGTGGGTATAGTTTAGGTTGTTTTTTGTTTCCAACCAGGCAATCACCTAAAGGTCAATTTTAAATACATGCTGAATTCAAGCAGCATTTATATCCTGTGAACGTTTAAGGTGTTTTAATAGCCAGTATCCTTCTCTGGGCTTTATCCTTTTGATGTTAAAACAAGTACAAGTGTGGAAGCCAGTTCACAGGGTGTCTTGGTGGGATGGAGATGAGCATATGCTTTTCTCCAGCAGATTTACAGTGTGCTCGTGTCACTACACTTGACAGGAGCACACCTGGATACCTCCTTGTTCTGCTATCATCTGTCTCATATGTGCTTCAGAAGCCATGAATTATTCACAACCTCTTAGAATATTCCTCTGGATTTCCTGTGCAAGACCCTCAATACTGTGGCTTTTTAAGTTTGAAATGTAATTTATAGGTATTTTATTATGTCACTTCTACAAATATTTTCCTGTAGTGCAGTTTAACCCTCTAAATATATGAACTGATTTTTTGTTTTCCTAGGAACCTCTTCTCGCTTACCATCATTTCCATTGAATTTATTTGAAGTGTACTGATTGATAACAGTGGGATCATTTTGAATTTATTCCACTTAAAGCCACCTGCTTATCATTTGTGTAACATCTGTGCTACATGAGTGTAATGGGCTTTTAGGATCATTAAGAATTTTTATTTTTCATTTGTGCTTTGTCATTTCTCCACTACTTTTATAGATTTACCAGTAAATCCATTTTTATTTTCCTGTGTGATAAAATCTCTGTATTATTATGTCCCTCTGAAGGATAGTTCTTAATCTTCATGTCCCTTTATTCCAAAGCTATATGTATTACTGTAGCGTAGCAGTAAGTACAATTCAGCTGGCCTAGTGTCCAGCAAATGGACTCAGTCTCAAATCCCCTGCTGCATGCTTCACATGACACTAATCTGTCATTTAAATCCCTGTTGTAATGAATCCCACACATACAGAGTGAATTGCATTATCTTGTAAAAGTGGTGTAAAATATTCCAGTGAAGCAGTTTTCTATAGGAAGAGGTTTGGGTTTCTCGAAGCCGGAAAGTTTCACAGAATCTTTACTCTCTTTAATGAAGAACTTGCTTGTAGCAGTTTATGTTAGGAAGGAGTTTCCCTAGAGTTCTTTGCTGGATATTGCATCAGACTGTAGACCATCTGTTCATCCATACAATACGAAAATGCTGACCACCCAAACTCAGGTTGGTGGAGGAAAGGCTAAACCAAGTGAACTGTGTACTGATAGACATGGATATAGTCATTGGCTGGCTGTGCTGAAAGGGTACATGCACATGCACACAGAGAGAGTATTCTCACCCTGTTGACTGGATTGTGGGAACATGATCAGAATGTGTGCTTAATGAAGTGTGAGTAATGGAGATAATTTTTAAAAAAATAGAAGTAGAAATTCTGTCTGGTTTAGGCTGAGTCTCATACTATTTATTTCTATATTTCTCTTTTCAGTCAGTTTTATAAGCTTTCAGGTGCTGCTGCCTTTAGGATATAGTGACTCAATACTACAAATTAGCTGATTAACAAGAGAACCTAATTTACAGTTTAGAGCAGCATTCAATGGAGAATTCCCAAATTAAGTTTTATTATCATTTTGCACAGAGCTCTGATGAAGTGTTTCTACCTCTGGGAATGGAAAGCAGGAGTATATGTGCACAGAGGATGCTGGGAGAAGTCTTCTGCGGCTTTAATTCACAAGGATTTATAATTTGCTTTTCCCCATCATACCAGAATGGCGAGACTCTTAAAAGTAACAACTGAGGAACAGGTTAAGAACAGAGGAAGCTGAGTTTCCTTTTCCCTGCCTTTCTCTCTCCCTACTTCCCGCTTTCCTTCTGTCCCTTTCTCTTTCCCTCTTAAAAAAATTACTAAAATATGGGATTTATTGCCATGGAATGCTTTCACAGTGAAATTACAGTTGAAATTAAGAAGCAACAGGGGGAGGGCATGTAAACAACACATGGGTGGTTGAAACACAGTGCAAGAAGTGTTTTTACTTTAGACATCTGGAGGCATTGGGAAGTTATCTAGGCATACCCTGTTCTTAAATCCTTCTAATAATATCTGCTGCTATCCAGTAAATGATCATGAGCTGAGATGGTCCTTATCTTACTGTAGGTGTCTATAATATACAGCCGTACCTCCAAGGAAGTGACCTGAGAACTGAGGCTCAATTCAGTGGAGAGAAATAAGCCCTTCAAAGAGATTTCAGAGAAATTATTCATTTGATGTTAGATGCCTTTTCTAGGCTGAGATGAAGGAGGATTGTTTATGAAGGCAGCCCGAATGACTACTTCAGATGTAGAGTTACAAAGTGTGATTGTTCCTGAGCTAACAGTACTTGTTCTTCTCCACTGGCTAAAAATGGAGATTTGAGTGACTATTCAGGGGTGGTTGCTAGTCTGCATTTGGTCACATCAGTCCCAATGTTTGTGTGGTTTTGTATTTGAAAGAGTTTGAACTAATCACCTACATCTATTTTTTTCCCATTAAACAAAATCAAAACCTCAATAAAGTCTTTGTTTAAAAGACATTAGAGATTGAAGAGCAGAAATTAATACAGGTTACAATAAGGACAAATAAAAAAAAAAAACACCATGTTTAGCATTTGCTGTCATGAATGAGGACTAAAATTTGAAGTTTAAAAAGAAGAGAAATTAAGTAAACTAATGCCAGCATCTAAAATGTGCCTGTTGTAAACTCATTTCTTGTAGGTGAGGTAGCCTACAGTTTTTACTGGGGAAAGCAGTATGCAAGATTTTCTAGGTCCACAGGGATGAAGCTCTCTATGAGTTTGTATATTTGCATGGTTATTTCAACCGTGTAAGAATTCTAAATGCAAAATCACAAGGCTCAAAGAAATGCATGCTATTTGTTATTTGTTATAAACAGTTTGCATTTAGACTCCCAGAAAAGTATAAATAGCAGTTTTTTTGTCTCCATCATATGACGTATCTAAACATTGTTGAGATAGAATCATGGTTTAGTGGGAGGTGTCCCTGCCCATGGCAGGGGAGTTGGAACTAGATGATCTTAAGGTCCTTTCCAACCCTAACTATTCTATGATTCTATGATTCCAACAGTACTGTTCCATACAGCACAATTCACTGCATCCAAAATAGGATAAGAGTCTTAAAAATATTGCCTGTGAGGGAAAGGACAGTGACAAATAGAAATGATTCTGAGGATTCAGTTCCAGCAACATGTTAGGAAGCCTAACATTCAAATTAGAATAGAACTGCAGATTAATTAAGCAAGCAAGATAGGACAGTAAAAATAAATATTATTAACAGTTTATGTAGCAGTGAAGACAAACTTTATGAACTTCACCATTAATGGTTACCGTAAAGTAGAAGGAAAGAATTTAAGAACTCTTTTGGAAGAATAAGAGCAATATATTAGTAATTCTCTCTCAGAATTAACATAGCAGCACCTGACAAAAAGAGAGGAAAAAAATCGAGGTATTTATTGAACCAAGAGCCATATTCTGAAACATTAAAAATACTTTCAGTGGAATTCATACTAAAGATAAAAATTAGCATACACACTAAAAAGTTAACATACTCATTTCGAACTGGGATTGAGGTACATGGCAGACCAGATGTAGGACTCACCTAAACCTTTATGTAGAAGATGACTATTAACCTCAGGCAAAGAAGTTCATTCTTTTTTTCTCATATTCTTCCTCTCTAGTGTGATTGTAGACCAGGAAAAAATACTTTACTCATCTCACCAAAAAGCTAACTCGTAAAATTTCCATCATAAATTTGACCAAGCATAGGAAACTTTAAGGCAGTATAATTTTTTTTTAATTTTATAGGACAAATTTCTAAGTCATCTGACACTAGAAATTATATTTTATATATATAATGGAAAATGGACAAACATTGAATAGTAATCTAGCCTTTTTTTGTAGTACAGTTGGTCTTGCAAGAAGTATACAATGAAATAAATCACTGTAGAGAGTAAATATGAGAAAGACAAATGAGCAAAAGCATACAGTATATTTTAAAATAAATCCAGTTTTATGGTGTTTGTTGTCCATGAAAATATTTCATTCTGAGGCACCAAAAAATAATTAGGTGTAATCTGCTCACTTGTCTTTAAGCTGTAACATGACCTTTAGCAATGGCTGTAAGAGATCCATGCTTAAATTTGTTTAAGCCAAAGCAAAAAGTTTCCCTGAGTTGAATCAGCATGGGTTCAGGCCTCAGCTGCTTCTATATGGAGAACATCCGTGTGCCACAGGTGGAAACAAACATGTAAAGTTCAGCTATTGATAGGGATTTCTGTACCTGAAGCCTTGACTGAATCCCATATTTAACTACATGTACAGATTCAGTTTTCTGAATTGCAACTCAAGCTGTCTCTCATGTTTTCATTCTGCAAGTAGGAAACCTTGTTGCCAAAAATTATATTGATTAGAGAGTATTAGGTTTTACAGCTGGATTGGACAACTGACCAAGCAGGAAACAGAAGGCACTTCACAATTAGTTACTTAGTTCTTTCCAATGCCAGCTTTCTACCAAATTGTATTCCTCCAGATTCAGAGCTTAAGGATGAAATTCTAATGTGAGGTTTCATCAAATATTATTTTTGTTTTAAAAGAATTTTTTATTTAAAAAATTAATACTGACTGTCTCAAGGAGGAACGGCTTCAGCAGTGTGAATTCGTCATACTGATTAGGACACTAATTTATGTTAGTTTTTACAACATTTCAGCTACCATATCTAATCCCTGTCTGATGCAGGTTTTTGTTACTCTGGCAACTGAAATACTGGATTTTTCTTTGAGTGATAAATAAATAATTCGGATATCAAAGGAAGTTTAAGCTTTGTCATGTTTTTAAATGATAGTCTAACAAATTAATTGATAATACATTTTCTTCTATTCTGTAGTTAAAATAAATTGCTATATATATATATATATTGAGCAGTCAGGAACAAATTAAAAGGAAATGCTTCCATAGAATATCAAGGAAAAGAATAAGAGACTGAGAAAAAAGGACACCCCTCCCCCATTATGATTCAGTATTGATTGTCCATGGAAGGGAAAAGAGCTTTACAAATTGCAGTGCTAAAAACCAAGTTGTAACAGATTTTCTTGCATCAGTAAAGGTTTGACAGCACTTCATACAGCCTTTTTTTGTTCTGCATGAAGCTGATCATGCTGCCTTTGTAAAGCATTTGCCATGATATAAGGGGAGTTGTGCCTGGATAAAGACAGAATGATCAGTCATTGTACTGGGAAATAAGTGGTATTCTTTAAAGTGAATGAAAAAAAAAAAAAAAAAGAAAAGAAAAAGGAGAAAAGAAGTCTGATTATGGAAAGAGGATCTAAATGTGGTTGGTAAATACATTGGTTTGGCTGCTAGTTAAATGTGTTTGTAGCGTAACACAGCTGCACAGATAACTTCTCTCTGCCTTCTCCTCTAAAGAGGAGAATCAAAGTGAAAAAAACAAAAAAATAAAAATCTAAGCTGACTTTTTAATGATCTCCTTGCTCTCTTTATAAGTCTGTTTACCTGTAATTGATACTTTTGTGCCTCAGACCTCTGTGTCTCACTCTTGTGGCTGAAGGTTCTACTTAAAATTGGCAACAGGGGGAACTAATTCACTTTTGCCTTCCCAAAATTGTTAAAACCCAAGTTTTTTTAACAACAAAGCACAATTAAATAAAATTGACTTTTTACCAACTTTTATATCTTTCATAAAATCAATTGAAGTAATTAGACTGAGTAATAATAACACATTTAAAATATTTTTAGATTACCTATAATTGATTTCAAGACATTGACTGGTGTAAAAAGCTTGGTTTTAAGCAGCTGACAAGCTGATGACAAGCACTAATGGATTTTGCAATAAAGAATTTGAATTGGAGAAGAAATTCTGTCAGAAGAAAACACATGTTTCTGTCATAAAAACATGACAGCAAAGAAGGGTGCTACATCACTGAAAACATCCTGAAAACTAAGTTTGAAACATCTTGGCACAAATTATAATGGCCTATAATTACAATAATTGTGTTCAAACCCAAAAGATTTAGGGTTTAGTCACTCGTCTTACTACTAACCTACAAATATGATTCCAGTTAAAGTACGTAATTATACATGCTTGTCTTATTCCAATAATCTAGTTATGTCAAGAGAGTAAAAGAGAGAGAACAAAGCTATTTTAGAGTTTTAGAAATAAAGTGGATCTGTAGAATAAATTCGTAGTATTTGATAAGGTCATGATGAAACTGTTTAATGTTCTATGCTAAAGGCAAAATAATTCTATATTTTTAATAGGTTTATTGGAATGGAGAGAGAAGGGCTGACCCTAACTGTGTAGGACCATAGTAGTGAAAGTACAAAGTACTTTATTTTATAGAATAAATAACTGGAAATAGGTATTTGATAATAGAATTGACAGTAGCATATTTGCACAAGACTATCACAGTGTAGCTTCTTGCCAAAGCAAATTAAAGCAGGTGAAAACTGAGGGAAACTACTTTTGGCATGAGGGACACTGTCAAACATTTCCATTTACTGAGGCTATTACAATCCTGAATGGAATACCATTCAGAACAGTTATCCACAAACACTGATTAAAGTCGAATATAGAATTTCTTAATAAGTTTTTACATTTGAAAAGTATAAACATTTGCATATATTAAAATGATACAGTCTGTGTTAATATATTCAGAAAGCAGTAGATGATTTTGGATCTACCAGTTCACTGTCACAGCTGTACTTAGGTGTATTTCACACACTGACATTTACTGTAAGCAGTTTATCACAAACTAATCTGTGCTGTAAGAATATGTTGCAGCAGATACTTTGGAGAACTTACATACCACAGTATTGGTTAAATAGGTGATACTTACATTTCAGGGGTTTTTTTTTTTATTCTATACACATACTCCAGGGTTCTCTGCACTTCTGTCAAATCTGTGCACTTCTATATTTATGTAAATACACATGCACATCAGGTTTGCTGGAATGGTGACTGTCAGTCCACATAATTCCAGATTGGTCATAGGAAGTTAATGGTGTCAAGTGTTAAAGCAGTAACGATATTCTGGGAGGAATGGAGAGTTGCTGTTTAAGCTTACCATTGCTGTTTGATTTGAGTCTAGCTCAGTTGTTAATTATACTAATGCTACTTTCTCTGAAATTAAAGTAGTTCACCTGATAATAACTAGTTATTGTTTGTTGGGTTTGTTTGTTTGTTTGTTTGTTTGTTTTGTTTTTTTTTAATGACTACTTTCCACTGGGAAGTCTGTGTCTGCCCTTAAGGCACTCAACTAGTACTTTATACTGCAACATACAGAGGAAATTCCATATTCTTTGATTCTTTATTTTCTGCTACTGAAT
This sequence comes from Forpus xanthops, assembly GCA_032466535.1. NCBI lineage: Eukaryota > Metazoa > Chordata > Aves > Psittaciformes > Psittacidae > Forpus > Forpus xanthops. The sequence goes on along the minus strand of JASSUY010032659.1, from coordinate 3,569 downwards.
TTCAGTCCATTTCTGTTAATATGGTCCTGAAAATTGTGCAGCTTTTTTGCCTGATATTTCACTCTCCCTGTGTCTTGACAGTGATTCTCAAATTTTTTGTCATCATTTCACTACTTTGGCATGAACTGTTTGTGTAAAGGTCAGTAATGCCTCCTGTCCCATGACCACTTTTATAAAATGACTCATGTATCTTGACTATCTGCAAGTGATTCCTTTTCGTCACGCTAATTGACATTTCTCCTTGTTCTAACTAGTCTTGAGATTCTTTAATGAATTCCTATTTTTCTCAGGCTTGTCTTCCATTAAACATGCCTTTTTGTTAGCTGGTGAATTCCAGTCATCTGGAGCTTAGATGCTCAGAGGCACTGTCAAATGCTGACATTCAGAGAGACTAAATCCATTTCATTTCTTTGTCTAGAAGTTCAGTTATCTTCTCAGAGGAGGATATCAGGTTAATCTAGTTCAGTCTTCTTTTCACACACTTATGATTCATTTTGTATTCCATATACAACTGTATTTGAAAGCTTAAAATCAAGGTTATATAACAAAATAAACTCAGTAAAAAGAATGAAGTGGAGAAATAACTTTAGTTAGTGCTTTATCTGCAACTGAAACATAAGACTCCAGATATTGTACAGGCTTCTAAATGCATTTCACATCACATATGTGCTATAATGTAACAATTAAAGCTAAGGCAAAACTTTAATCTCATATTCACTTTTATTTCTATGCTATACAAAACAGATGATAGAGAAGCCAAGTTCCCCTTTTGAAGCTTTTTCACCGTTTGGTACATACAATTTAGGGAGGGGCTTTTTAGATTCTGCAGCTAGTTTGTCTCAAGCAGTTAAATCTGCTATTGTCGTGGTTTGAGGTGTAAATCAATCTGCCTGCCCACTCCTCCCAACCTTCTTTTCCCAGTCCCGGGGAAATGGGAAGGAGAATCCAAAGAATGCAACTCCCACAGGTTGAGATAAGAACAGTTTACTAACT
>JASSUY010032657.1:0-25786 GCA_032466535.1 Forpus xanthops | reverse complement strand
GCCGAGGGAGGGGGGCCGGGGCCGCAGCCTCCCGGGGCGGGCTGGGGATCCCCGGGGAGGGTGGCGGGGAAAGGAGAGGGGGGCTGAGAGGGGCGAATCCGGGCTCCCTTCCCGCCCTCCTCAGGGAGAGAGGCAGGTCCGGAGGCGGTTGCTGCCGCTGCCTTCTTCCTCCTCCTCCTCCTCGCGGGGCCGGATCTGGCCTCCGCTGCGCGGTCGGCCGCGCAGCATCCCTGCTTGTAGCCAGCCTCTCCCCGGGGCACTTGCCAGCCCCTTCCCGTTCAGTCCTGCGGGAGGGGCGGGCGGACATCGCTCCCTGCCCCCTTTTGTGCTGCCTCCGGGCCCGGCGGCCCTGGCCACGGCGGGGTGGGAGCTTCGCTTTCCACAGCAGTAATTAAAGAACAGCCACAGCGAAATAATAATAATAATTAACCCCCCACACCACCACAACCAGCCCCGCCGCCGTCTTCTCTCTCTCTTGTTATTTTTTTTTCCCTCAATTTAAACGGGGTTCGGAGGCGGCGCCGGGTCGGGGGCATCTCTGTCGCATGGCGGCGGCGACCCGCACCGGGCCCCGGGTCGCTTGTCCGAGAGAAGGCACAGATAAACACGTTACCCAGGAGACGGGTGGTGGTCAGGCTTCTTTCCCTCCGGATCAGAGCGCGAGTAGCGGAGTTAAAGTCTCTTCTCTGCAGTTTGTGCATGTGGCTTCGCGTGGAAACGACAAGACCGGACTCGGGGTTTAGGAAGGGTTTTACTGAGCGCTTAATGAAGGAGGAAGCTTGGTTCTTGTCAGCTTTTGCCACCTTTTCACATTCCGCCTTTTAACGTAGCTTGAAGTTTTCTTCATAAGGACTTCAACTGGTAGGAAAAAGTTCGAGGTGTAATAAGAAACCCACTTGGTGGTGGTGGAGATCAGAGCTATAATATAATTAACCTTATTTCTTTGCTTGTGAGCTGTGGTGTTGGATATTATTGTGCCCTTGATAGGAATAACTACTTTTTATCTTTAAATTTGTTGTAAACCAGCTGTCCTAGTAGTCCTTCAATGCTACCTGGCATGTGAGCTAGTGACAAACAACATCAGTTGGGTTTGGGGGTTTTGTGTGTGTGGCTTTTTCTTTAAAGTTTCAAATAAAAACCACTGAGCTTTGTCTCCAAATTCAGATTTTCAAGCTGTAGTGCCCTTTATTTCCTCCTTTTCAGTGACCTGTTGCATTTCAGTGAAATGTTCACTTCTTGTTTCATACCTTTTTTAAAAAAGTGTGTTTTTTTGTCTTCTTTCATTTCCTCCACAGGAAGGAGTGAAGACTGAAAACAATGACCACATTAATCTGAAGGTGGCAGGGCAAGATGGGTCTGTGGTGCAGTTTAAGATTAAGAGGCATACACCACTTAGTAAACTAATGAAAGCCTATTGTGAACGACAGGTATGGTTCTTGTGTGATCATCAGGAGAGGGCTGGGGGAGAGGTGATCTCCAGAGGTGACAGAAAAAGAGGGGAGAGGCTTAAATCTATGCAAATGTACAAAATGATAAAGGCTTAACAGAAACTAATTGTGTTGTGGGGCTTGTGTTGTTCTTAGGATCTCTTAAAGAGTGGACTTGACAGGGTTGTGACAGGAAATGGGTAAAATAAAGATCTGTTGTTATCTCTGTGGAATCTGTGTTATAGGTGGAGGCCCTTGGGAGGCAACTGTTATTCTATGGCTCAAAAGTACCCGTATGGAAAGGGTGGGTTGGGAACCTGTGGTATGAACTCAGGATAGAGACTTGAGTGATAATCAGAGGTATTTTTATAATTCTCAGTAGCGTCTTGGTGTTGTCATAGGCTTTATTAGCTTACTATTGTATGGAGATGGGAGAACATCGCTGGGTATTGCAGCGTTTAATGATGTCAAATGTCCACCTTGAGAAGGAGCTGGTACAGTTAATGCTGAGCGTGGGTTGTTTTTTCTCCTGTGGCCTTGTCAGATTAATACTCTGAGGAGCAAAAAATCCTATTTTGTTAGTATAATGGCAAATGCAGACAGCTATTGCAAGTTCTACACCCACCTGTAGAAGAGCAGTGCTATTTAACACTTTAATCTGGAGCTTGTGGTTAGGAAAGTTCTGTCCCTGCTGTCCATGATTTTTTAATGACTGTCTGCCTAAAAAAAGTTCCATCTGTACAGAAGTGTTTGGAACTGGGGATGGTTTGGGTTGATTTTCTTTAAACACAAATATTCAGTGATACCATCAAATACAATAAAAGCAATGTAAAATACTGGGGTAACTGTTTCACTACGAGGAAAAAACAAACTCTTACTCACATTCAGAGCGGTAAAACCTCTTTGATTTACCCTTTGCCACAACAGGATAGTGATACAAATAAAAACAGGGCAAATCAGCTCTCACTGAATGTGTGAATATGTTCTTGTATGGGTGTTCTGGGGATAAATTAGAGAGTGTTTGAAGTTGTGAACGCATTTTTCCTACCTGTGTCATACAAACTCTTGTTAGATTATGGAAGTCTCTGTGTCCTGCTTTTGCAAACATGAAGTGCAGTTAGATATGCCTTGGTCAGTTGTCTGTAAAGTCCTGGGAAAGATAATTTTAGAAGCACCATTCATACTTTGGTGACTTGGAAACAAAAGTGAGACTGTAAACTCTTCACCTGATTTCTCCATTTGTCACCTGGAGGAGAAACAGAATCTTTATAATGGGAGACATTATTTCTTGTTTCAGTTTGAAGACAGTACGTGTGCAAAGGATATTGTCTTCAAATTGCATTTCTGAGGTGCCTATTTTTTTTTAGAAGCATTTGTTCTCCCTCAGTCTAAAAGTCAGATTTAGTTTGGTTTTGTAACTTGTCACATCCAGTCTTAAAATCCTTAAACTGTGGACTTCAGGTCTAATTTTGGAGAGGTGGAAGCTGCAATAGTAGAGAATTGAGCAGCTCTAAAGCTGTATTGCATATAGTAAACCTAAAATGGAAGTAAAACCTTGACTGATACTTTTAGAAGATCAGGACTATTCGCGTGGGGAAAAGTAATCCATGGAACAGCCAATTCCTTGTGGCTATTAATCTCACCAAGGTGCCATTGTTGAGGATGTTTTCAGCTAACGTTTATCCAGCTCATAAAGTTGTCAGGAGTCTGCAAAAAAAAAAAAAAGCAACACTTTTGGAATAGGAAAAATATATTTTAAGCAACACAATGACAGGGAAAACAGCTCCAACCAAATGTTGATGTGCAAAAATGTGTTGCTGCCATGCCACTTTGCCACATGGTTTTTTTAAACAAGATGATGTTCTGAGTGAACACTGCAGAGTCTGAGTCATGTTGGGAGAAGGATTTTGCTCTGAATTTTAAATTGTGACTGAAAATTTTACTTGTTTCTTATAAAAGTCGTTTTTTTCTTGACAAATCTCAAGAATAATGAACTACATTTTGTGTGATAGAGCTGCTCTTGCAGGGCTAAATAAAAGCTGCTGTTGAAATATAGAGGTACCAGAACAGCACCATGTTGGGTCTACCTCAGCTCGACTTGTAGAGAGAGTAGATAGAACTGGGGAAGAAGTAGACACCAAGGTTCTTGGTTCTGGTTGTATCCTCAAACTTCATTCATCTTCCTTTGCAGAACATGGTGTACAGTAGAATAACTTTGAAAACTTGTGAATTTGAGGCTTATGTTATTATTAGAAGGGGTTGTTGCTCTTTAGTTCTTTTTGAGTTGGCTCAGGCAAGAATGAGTAGTCCTCTGGGGATAGAAGAGGTCAGAAAAATGACTCTGTGTGTGGTAGAAATGCTTAAAATGAGTTCAAATCCTATTCAGTAGTTTCTGGAAGTAGAAGATTCCTATATCTTTTTCTAAGTTTCAGCTGTGCAGAGAACTTTGATTCATTGACTTCTTGTAAATAGGAGTTTGAGGTCAGAAAGTTACCATTGCGTGCACTTTGCTGCTGCAAACTAAGAGATGGTGGTTGAATTTATGGAACAAATACCTGTGGTTTTGGGGAGGATCAAAAAGCAATATTGACTATTACATTTGACATCTGTTACCCTAAGTGTTGCATCTAGTTTTAAGTGAATTATTATTAAAAAGCATTATAAAAGTCCTGGCTTCTGGGGCGACCACTAGAAACTGCTTTATTTTATCTTCCAGTCAGCAGGGGCACTGTTGCTTCTCTTAGTTGTTGGCCACAATACAATTATTAATACAAAACAGATTGCAAAGATTTGTAGTGAAATGCCTTAAAGTCAGTGCATGGGGGAAGTATGAAAAGTATATAATGGCTTTTAATGATCATGCTGACAAGTTCAAGAGAAAGCTTGGGAGTGCTTTTACACCAGACTTACTTCTCCTTTTTGCTTCTCTTTGTGCAGGGGTTGTCAATGAGGCAAATCAGATTCCGGTTCGATGGGCAGCCTATTAATGAAACAGACACACCTGCACAGGTAAACATCAGGAGAAAGGCTAAAGAGCTGCATTTGATACTTGCTGCAGGGCTTGATGCTTCTGTTGCATATGAAATACTTGTGTAATTGTATATATTAGTGATTGAACTTGATCTTTCTTTAGCAGTGTTGTGGTTGAACTAGTTTATGATTATTGGAACTGGAATCTCAGACTTCTGTAGCATTTTAAATAATGAGTCTGTATCACCAGGAATAAAATAAGAAATGGAAGTGCAGTGTACAGATGGTGAGTCTTGTAAAACTGTCACCTTAGTGAGTCACAGCTCTCAACTAAGAGTTGGTAAGTCAAGAACAGAGTTTTTCCTGAAGTAGTGGCTTTCTTTTTTCTGTCAGAGGTTGCCAGGATGTTATCAGGATCCTGTTTGCAAACTGGCTTTTGTAATGCAAAAGTAATTTTCTGATATTTCTAACTGGAAGCTCTGTTTCAGCAGCATAAAATTAATAAATACTGTGACGCTTGTGTTTTGGGGTTGTAACAGAGTATAATCAAGGCCATTCCAAGAACAGAATGGTTTGCTGTGGCTTTTGAGTATTTCTCTGTACTGCTCCACATAGCTGTGTTTAATCAGTGTTTCCAAGTGATACAGGTTGATGGGCTTTGCAGAACTACTTGTTATGGAATGAGAGATTCTTGGTATTGGAGGGTTTATAATAGATCTGTGTTTTCTAAGCAGTTGCTTCAAAGAATGTGCCTCTTATGGCAACCTTTTAACTTGGAATGCTGATAATCAAGGTAACAGGGTGCTTTTTTTCTCCATCCATGTTATGCTGAAGCTCAGGATCAGTCTATTTATAGCTGTGGTAAATGCCATAGACCTGTTTGGTTTCCTGGAGTAGAAATTGAGACTGTTCAGGAATATAACATCAGTTATAGCAACTCCTTCAATCTTCCAGTAGATTTTTATCACTAGGTAGCATCAACATCCCAGAGACAACTGTAAAAATGAGGAATGAAAAAGGGACTTAAATTTATGAAGTACTGCTGTTGCTCACTGGCGGTTTGTTACATGGGTGACCATGTGAAGTGCTTGCAGACACTTGAATTTACTGCCTGCCTGGGCTGGGGGCCTTAATTACAGTCTGTTTTATTTAGTGCTGTAGTTGAAACCATCTGAACAGCAGCAGCAAGGTGGAATTGTGTCAATGTTCTAAGGTAAACTGAGGAAGTAAAGAGGAGAAAGAAGATACCATGGAAAAGTGGGCAACTGAATTAAAATGTTACGAGTGGTGATCTTTTCCACAGGAGTCTTACAGTGCTCCCTGAAATTGTATACTAGATTCCATTCTAGGACAAGAGTTGCCAACTGGCTTTCTGGTTTTGCTATGTAATTTCTTTGGTCTTGAGTTCTGATGTTGCAGGTTAAATGTACAAAGTGATGGTAATGGAAAGGAGAGGGATTGGACTGGTTTACACTGCATAGAAAGGAAATGGGGACATAGGAAATGGGAGAGCAACCAAGCCTATAGTAGATACCTGGGAAGAGTTAAAAGCCATTTCTGTCTTTCTTTTCTGATGCAGTTGGAAATGGAGGATGAAGATACAATTGATGTGTTCCAGCAGCAAACAGGAGGAGTTTACTAAACAAACCAACACACAAACAACCTGCTACTTTCCTCTGCAGAACTGTGCTCCCACAGGCGACATATTCACAGTTAGACAAACGAGACTTGGTTCAGCCACATCCTGACTACTGCAGTAGAGTTTTCTCTCTTCTCTCTCTTGATTTTTTTTTTCCTATTCCTTCTATTGTACATAAAGTAACTGGTGTATGTGCACAGACATAATGCATATTTTTTTTAACTAAATGGCCAATGGTATGTTTTGATCAACATTTAATGGAGACGGGGTGGGAAAAACAAACTGGTTCTGTGAAAAATGCCCCTCCCTCCGTTAGTGGCATGCTCCTTCTCCTTTTATCTTTATATTCCAGTAAGTTATTTTGCTCTCACTGTTTAAAAAACCAACAAAAGAACCTTGCATACCTTGTTTGATTGGATAATTTCAATGTTTTTTCTTTTATCATTGTAAAACCAAGGACAATTTTATAACTTTTTTGTACGTAGCTGTTACATGTAGAGCAATCTCTGTCTAAGTAGGGGTAAATTACTCTAAAAAAAAAAAGAAGAAAAAAAATCCTAGATAGTTTTCCCTTCAAGTAAAGCGTCTTGTTGTTTAAATAAACTTCTTGTTTAAAATAACCAGGTTTCTTTAGTTTTCTCTGGAGTAACAGCACTCAGCACTTAAGTTTCTTTCTCTCCAGCGCTTTATGCTTCCCAGTGCTCAGCTTTCTGTGGGGTAAGTAAGTATGATTGCCCTTTTACAGGTAAAAGACTTGGATAATGAAAGGCTTCCTTAAGCCCTCCCCATTGGTAGCTGAATTGGAAGTAGAAGTTGTTTTTCTCTTTTGATTTCTTGTTTTAGATGTTCTGCTAAGGCAAAAATGTTTCAATAGGCAAACTGCAGAATGTTGGACTTTGGGTTGAGCTCTTTTTGACAATCTTTAATAGAAGCGTCAGTATTGTTGTAGCATCAATATTGCTCCAGTAACTTATTTAAAACTATTTTAATGATTTTTGATGTAAAAATAAAGCTAAAAAGGGCAAATAATTTCATTAACCATTCGCTTTCCCATGGTATCAGATGGGAGATGCTTGGAAATGTAAAGCACAAATAACCTGAGTTCTGGGGTTTGGGTGTATTTAGCAGTGGTGGCGTAGATTCCAAGCTCTGCTGGAAGAAGCTGGAGGCACCAAAGGGAGCTGGTGCAGTTATGTTTTTCATTAGTCTTTTCCATGAAGCTGTTGATCTGGAGCTTTCTCCTGGGGAAGTTTGAGGTTGCAGTGAAATCTACGGACATTCATGAAAGATCAACCTGTCTACTCAGCATCCCCATAGCGTTCTCTGATGTCCTGGGAACATTCCAACATCTTGCAGTGTTTTCAGTGAGCTGATGCTCTTTCTGGTATTACGTTGTTGGCGGAGCTCACTTGTGGGTGGTGTTTGTAATGGTCAGTTCAAGAAGTGATTATATGCGAGGCCAGTGCCTGCTGGATCCGGAAGCTGTCTTTGGCACAATGTCAGGTCTGTGCATTTTGCTTGTGGACAATGATCTGTCATGATTTTAACACATTTGATAATACATTACTTTTTAAAAGAAAAATAGCATTGTTTTTGCAGTTGCTTTTGACTATGGAGCTGAAGAATGACATCTGCCATTTGCCATTGGTTTCATTGTAGGGAATTCTGCTAAGCAGATGATTTCTTCCTCTGGTATGTACCTTAGAGACTTCTGTGGTATATTGCAAGGTTGGAATTCCCTCTTGTGAACAAATGATTTCATATCCAAGCACACACAGACCTGGAAAAAACTTCTTGGGCTGAATAAAAAGGGTGTGTGAGTAGAACATATTTCATCACCTTTCCTAGGTTAGACATTGCTTGTTGGCTTTAGAATCTCTGGCACTGATAACAGTGTCTGCAATTCTTTCAACTTGAGGTCATGCCAAAACTTCTCCCAGAAGAAAGCTCTCTATCTTGTTTAGCCAAAAAAAGATGTTTGGACTTGCTTTGGTTTCTGAAGAAAGGGTGAGGTCTCCTTAAATACAGGGATTTTTCCAGCCCACCTTCAGCCTAGGAAGCTCAAAATTCCCTATTATATCTTGCTAACTATTTATTCTTTCCTGGGGCCATAAAAGCCAAGTGACACGTACTGAACATGCTTTCAAAAACAGTGTCTTAATTTCCTGAATTAAGAGAGGCACTTCATATGTCATGAACTTATGTGCAGCATTTGCCTAAATGTCCTCATTTCTCATGTCTCTTTGCTATTCACCTGGGTTTGCGCCTCATGTTTCTGTAATAACTGCTCTAACAGTGCTGGATGGTGTTGGTGTGAGTTGGTGACTGCAATCAGAAACTGATGAATTGAGCTTTTCCTCGATTAGACAGGTATCAAGAAACTGTCTCAGTGGCTTAATTCCTCAAGAGCCTCAAACATTAATTTCCACTAGTCCAGCAAACTGTTGAGTTTGCACATTCTGATGCATGTCTGTGGACACAACAATGCAGAAATGCTATGTAAAACCTGCTTTTAAAATCTATTCTTGTAGAATTCATCTTAATACTATCCTTAGGACAGAACTTGGTGGTCATTGGTACCATTCCTCTGTTGCTGGAGAATTTACCTGTTGATTCCCATTTGCTGGGACCTCAGTGGGTTTCCTGTGAGACCTCTTCACTGGGAAAGCTGTTGCTAGGGGTGAGGATTCAGAAGTTCTGTGAAGTGCAGAGGTATGAACAATTCAGAACAGATTACTTGGAGCTCACCTGGCTGTTTGGCCTGGCCTGGTTTGTAACAGTTCTTACACTAATAGACTACTAGAAGTCCGCATGTCAGATGATAATGGGAAACGGTGCAGAGATCTTGACATATTGGTTGGGAGGTGAGTTTTTTGTGTTTATTAACAGCTGGGATCTCTCAAGAGCCTGGGCAAACGATATTATTACCCAAAGCTTTCAAGTAACACATTCTAAAGTGATTGCCATGCAATTTAGTTAATGTTCCTCTCCTGGTTTCTAAATGAAAAAGAATGGAGAAAGTCAGATACAATTCTCTAGTGAGTTCTTGTGGATTATAAGGCCTTGCTTTTACTGTATGCTGGATCTTCAGTCCCTCAGACAGTTTCAGTTGTGGAATAGACACTACCAGTTCTTTAAAAAGACAAAGGTATTTTTATTTCTGGGAGGGGTAATGGCAGTCTGGAAGTGCAACTGGTTGTGGTGGGACTCTTTGTTAACACCTGAAAGCCAGCGCCTCCCTTTATCTGCACGGGGGGGTGACCCCTGTTTCACAGGGCTCTTGTTCATTACAAAGGGGCTCGAGATGCTGGTTCCAGAGGTGTTTTGGGAGTGCAAGGCTGGTCTAAAACACAATATGCTGAGCTGCCAGGAGGGTAAGGAGGTACTCCAAGTGGTACTAGCTATAGAGGTGTTCTCAACAAAAGAAAAGCACCTCTGGTAGTGCTATGATAGTTGCTACTTCATCATGACAGTATCAAAACAGATAAGAGTGTTCCTGCAAAGGTTATGTCAAAACAAGATTATTTTCTTGAAAGAATATTCTTTTCTAGTACTTCATTACTTCTGAGTCAATGTAATGTAAGTGCTGTTGTTTCATCTGTCAGATACTGGTTCTATTGTGACCATCACTGCAACATTAATGAACAGGAATGCGACCTGCTCAAGGAAAGAATTATTTTCTGTGCTTCAGGAAGCTGCAAAGAGGGGAATTGCTAAAGAACAACAATTTGCTTTCAAAGCTAAAAATGAAAACCTAGATGCTCTGGTCACCATCTACTAAATTGAAAGTGAACAATAAACTGAAGGTGTTTATTAGAGGTTTAGGTCGTGGCCTCTTCTCAGGCCACTTGTATCAGCTGGTGAGGGATTGTTGAGGAGTACTGAAAGACACTCTAAAAGCATTTAAATAGTTTATGTTACCACTATCATTAATAGATGTTATTCTCTAGATTACTGAAGTTCATTCTGGCTGTTAAATGGTTGCCAAAGTGAATGTGTTCTGATAGGGAATAATTAAATGCTGAAATTTACCTTCCCTGTTTTGTACTTGGTGTCAGAAGGGATTGGTAGCACAGCAGTTCTCCCTGGTGGTTAGGATGTAGAAGTGTAGGGATAATGAGGAGATGGAAGACTGGATTTTGATCTGGTTTCCGTTTTTGGCTGGCCTTCAAGGTGCTTCATTACAGAGGTTTCCTGATTTCTTCATTCATAGCATGGGACTAACAGTCTTCCTCTAACATGGGAGGCCCAGCAGGTGTTTGAAATGGTCTTGAGTCCCTTTGAGGGAGTTTTCCTCTTTTTTCCCCTATCCCTGAAGAATTTCAGACTATGGGATGAAGTAGAGCTGGTAGTACTATGAAGTAACTGGCTCACTGGCAGCAGAGATCCTGGAGGTAATGAGGGTATGGGTGGTATAGGAAGAACAAGTTAGTGAGAAGCTGCGGTGGGAATGGATGGAGCAGGAAGTTTTTGAAATCCTCATAGGAGCATGACTTTGGAGCACTGAGGAAAGACTACATAAAGATGTACAGGGGCACCAAAGAAGCTTTTACAGCTCCTGCAAACTGCAGTATCCGCTCAGTAGGAGAAACAGTTGGATCTTGGGATCCACCACACACCCCTTCAGATGCAGAGGTCTTATTGGGGGGATAGAAGAAGACAAGACTGAGTCAAACCCTATTTTTGGTAAAATGAACTAAAGAACAAATGTTCTTTGTGGCTGTGCCCTAAGTAGCCGAGACTGGCATGAAGCAGCCGCCCTTGGTCACAGAAGGATGACCAAGCTGAGACTATTCTCAACCCAATGGTATCTCTCCTTGCCTAACCCTTGCATTTCCTGGAGCCCTGTTTGCACTTCCAGATGCTTTTTGCATTCGTTGCCAGTTTAATTTCAAGAGCAAGTGGAATTGTGTTGTCTGAGTTGGTCAAACAGCTGCGGAGGATTGTTCTGGTTGAATGCCATCATCCTGAGGAGGGTCACAGTTTCTGCAGCCGTCTTCCTAAACCTCTCCCTCTTCTTATGGGTAACTAATCAGCAAAGCAGCTTTTCTTTACAGACCATCACACAGACCAAGACATCAGTGGGATCCCTTGGAAATGCTGAAGATTCAGAGTTGTAACCCTGCGTGTTAAAACAGGCTTTGGCAGAGAGAACGGGTTTTTCTTCATCTTGACTTCAAGAAAAGGCTCTGCCTATCTCAAGGGTACAAATTTAAGAGTCAAATCCTGTGGGTTTGAATAAAAAGCATTTAGATGACAAAATACTTGAGCAAGGTCCCAAGAGAGCATCTGCTTACCTGTATGTGAGGAGAGATCACTTGACTTCTTAATGCCCAAGCCTAAGGGATGATGGAATTAGAACAGCTTTCTCTTTAATCTACATCTGGAAAAATGTGACAGAATTCCCTGTGGACCTAAATAGTGGTTGGGGCATTTTTTTTAACAAAACAAGATTATTTTTTTTTATATATAGATCCTAGATTAGAAAATTAAAGTACTGTGCTCCTGTTTGTGTGGTTTTAGCAGTTCAGCTCCGAGCTGTGTTAAGGTTAATGACTTGATGCCTCCTGTTGTACATCAGGGTGAAGCAGCACAAGCAAAACTTGCATTTGCCAAAGCATAAAGGAATATTACCTAGAAGAACGTGTGTTGAGGCTGTGAAGGACTATTAGTGCAAACTGGGAGGGATGGACAGAACATGCCAGGGTTTTCTTTCCCCCTTCTATGTCCTTCATGGAAGCACTAATTACAGTAACACTTGCAGCAGGAGGTCCTGATGTCTTGATTCAGGACTAGATGTGCTGGTGATCCAGGAAACATCTGTGTCTGGAAGCTCAGGAGCTCCCAGTCACCAGCTTCAAGGTGGATTTGACAGATAGGTAAGCTGCCAACATCTGATAATGTGAAGTCCATGCTGCATGTGTGTTGTGGAGGATCCACAGTCCTCGATGGGCTTCCTACTCCACTACTATAGACAGTGATGTTCATGGAATAGCCACCACCCGATATTGCAAGTTGCTTCATTCCACCATGTCTTTTGAGATGAAGGCATCTCACACCAGCCTTGTGCCTCTGCAGGTAGCTGGATGTGTCTGCCCTCCACGGACCCAACCTCTGATACCACAGTGGTCTCACGTGGACACCTTCCACACCTCCATGGCCTCTTTGTTGTTCACCCGTTGAGGTTGCACCAGGACATGCTCTGAGGTAACCTCGCTGTTGGCAAGGGCCGTCCATCCCCCAGCACAGCGGTAGGTGCGGAGGGACGGTGGGACCCGGTGATGGCACGGCGGGCACCGGCACTGCCCTCCCCGCGGAGCCGAGCACGGACTTTTGTCTGGGCTCAATCGCGGATGAGCCAATCACAGCTCACCTGAGATGAGCGACGGGGCTCCAGCCAATCACCTGAGAGCAGACGTAGTGCTTCACCAATGAGCTTTGCCCGCTGAGGCAAGGCGCCTCAGTGTCGACCGGGAGGCGGGTCATAGGGCAGAGTGGCAGCACGCTGTCGAATAGCAGCTCGGCAGTGCGTTTGAACCGTCCAATGAGGTGGCCGTTAGGGGGCGGGCCTTAATGCGAGTATAAAAGGCGCGGCGGTGCGGGCGGCGGCCGCAGTTGTCACCGGCAGCGGCAGGGGGTGGCCGGTCGGGGGAGTGAGGAGCGCTCCGTTCTCGGGACTGTCACCGCTGCACGGAGCCCGTTCTCGTGCTTCTGCCCTCACCGTCCCCGCCGCCATGACCACCACCACCACCTTCTCGGGCATGGACCCCAGTGGCAGGAGCAGCTCCAGGTCCGGGGGGGCCTTTGGGACCATTAGGGCGGGGGGGCTGAGGGCGTTCGTGGCGGGGCCGGCACTCCGCATCGCCTCAGGGCCCGGCCGGGTGTGGAGGGGGCTTCTCTGGAGCGGCTCTGAGGGTTGCGGAGCCGGGCCGGGGGATGGGTGCAGCGGATGCCGGCCGGGACGGGGATCAGTGCGTGCGGTTCTCCTTCGCCGCACCCAGCCGGGTGCCTTGTGCTGCCCGTCGGCTGTGCTCCGCGGCTGTGCTGCCGGGGGGCAGGCTGGGGTCGGAGCTGTGCCCTGCCGCCGCTGCCCGGCAGAGGTGGGTGTGGGAGCGGCGGGGAGGGAGCTGGCGACACCCACCCCGGGTGCTGGGGCGTGCGCCCCTGCTTCTCCCGAACAAAGAAGGGAGGTGACTCCCTGTGCGGCCGCGCTCCGCACCGCGGGGGTTGGAATGGGGGGGCTCGGCCCTTTGCTGCCCTCCGCTCCCCTCCTTGAGCCTGCCAGCGCCGTTCTTACCCTCGGCCTGGCGGAGCAGCCGCGTTCTGGGTGGGGCCGGGCGGGCTCCATTGTCTGCTTCCCCCCGGTCTCCCCTCCTGCCCGCTCCAGCTGTTGTCCCCGGGCCGCCCGGTGTCGCTCCCAGCGGACGGAGGTGGCCGTTTCGTTGCTTGACCGTCGGCGGGCAGGGATCGTGCTCGGGGCGGGGGGTGCCCCTTTCCCGGCCCTGCGGTGGCAAACGGGGGTTGGGGAGCTGCAGCCTGTCTGGAGACAAAGAAGACTTGGCAGGTAGGTCTGCACTGTGTGAGGCACCCACGATCCTGCAGCAGGAGCGGCTGGCCTGGGGAGGACCGTGTCGTGTGTTTCTATAAGGTTTTGGCCTGATAAAGCAGCTGCTTCCTGTTTGCTTCTGGCTTTTTGGGGTGCACGTTAAGACAAAGCAAACCCAGTATAAGAGTGTGCTTCCTGGAGGGAGCTGTGGTGAATCTGCAGTAAACATCGCTGGGTATCAGGTGCGATTTTAAGAGCAGCTCATTGCTTGAAGTGTTAGATGTGGCTTTGACCAAATGTGTTCCAATGTCTTGAGGCTATGAGCGGCTCCTAATAAAACCTGTGAACCTTTAGCTGAGGTTGGCAAGAGAGATTATTCCCTTTAACAGTCTGAGTGATGGCTTTCTTCCTTCTATTGCCTCTTCTGTTAATTTCATTAAGGCTGTCTGTGGAAACTGTTGTGCTATTAAGAGAGTACAGGTTTCATTGCTCTGGTAAAATAAAGGTGATCTGCGATGTGGAAACAATCCCTTCTTTGAACAATCTGTTCTTTGAATTACTGCAACAGATGTAACTAAGAAAATAAACCCACATGGGGACAGTTTCTCTGGGGAAAAAAGATAAAGAAGCTTCAGGACCATCACACTGTATCTCTGAATTCAGAAGGAAGACAAAACAAGGCATAAAAATACATTCCTGGATTCTCAAAACATGTTCCACAATATCCTGGGATCCTCCCATTAACAGCTGAGTGTTACTGGAACTCTGGAGAAGAATTTTGTTAGGAAAAGTAGTGTGCTGGTTAGGTAACTCTAAGTACCCACACCCTACACCTTGTCAGTTCTTCTTGCCATTGAGCTTTGTGATCTCTATAGGCTGGAGAAGTGTTCTTGTGTTGCATCTGGAATGCAATAGCACAAAGTGTCAAAAGATCTAAACCCTTTCCCTGATGGTGATGACATTGTGAAATCAGACATGTTCTTTGTGTGCAGTTCCTGGGTCAGATGCATTGACAAGCTGTGCACTGTTCTCTGCTGCAAAGTTCTAGCTTTATTTTATGTACGCCATCCCAAGTGTGTTCTGGGCTTCGTTTCAGAGCACTGGATGTCTTAAAGCCCAGTTCTGTTGATGTAGTTGCATCTGTCTGGGGCTTGTGACAGTTCTCCTTACGTGTTTTATGCTCCTAGCTGTTGCCTGGCTTTTCCAGCTAACACAACATCTCATGCTTAAGAAAATAAGATCTGAAGGAATTTGCATTTAAAGCTGTGTTTTACTGCTCCTGTTCCTTTAGGTTGATGTCTGCATGTTGGAAAGCAGACTGCAATATAGCTCACAAAGTACTAGACAGGCTTCTTTTGTGTCTAATAGAAGGATTGGTAGATTTAGGTTATATACCTGGAGCCTCATATATATGTCTCCTAATAATAGTTTAGCCTAAGACTGTTTAATTACACCTTTTAAGTCTAGTCCAGTAGCATGCTGCGGACTTAAGGATCTTTGCAACAGAACAAATGTGAATGAAGGCTGCAGCCCCCAGTCATCAGTGATACAACCAGTACTTTGGCTCTTGTCTTTGCTGTGCTGCCAGTTAGATTAATGTTGGAATTCTCAGGGCTCGAAGTGTTGCTGACGAGACAAGTAGTGGAGTTACAGTGTCTGGCTTCGATGCTGGCAGCAGCTTGCCTTTAGAGCTGAAATTCTGCACTGAAGACACGACACTCTGTGTCATTTGTTAAAAGGCAGTGCTTAAGACAGTCATCTTGCACAGTTTCTGTCTGGACAGAGTACTGTCTGGACAGTATGACTGCCTGGTAACAAGAGCCAACTATGATCTCTTGGCTTATGAGTCTTGTTTTACATGTTGGACTGCACTCAGTACTGGTCTCTGCAGGGTTGTAAAGCTGCCTCTTTCTCTCCTCAGAGTGCTGCGTCCTCCTGGAGGTGGCTCCAACTTTTCCCTGGGTTTTGATGAACCAAAAGAACAACCTGTGAGAAGGAACAAAATGGCATCCAGCATCTTTGGTACTCCTGAAGAAAATCCACCTTCCTGGGCTAAATCATCGGGTATGATCGTAGTGCTTTGTTCCCAGAGCTGCTGACATGTGCTAATTCCAGTTTCTGAATGGGCCTGAAGCTGTTGGTGGCTTAGTGTAGAAACCAGAGTTCGCTTCCCACTTGGGAGCTGAGGGCTATAAATGATGTCTGCTTGCATGAGACTCTTTATTTCTCATTTTGAATTGCTTCCAGGGTTTTGCTTAGCTGGGAATTCTTTTATGCAAGTCATGGGGATAGGTGTTGCAAGCAGGGAATTGTATTTGGGATGCAAGTCACAATAAGGTGAACTTGTGTCTTAGTAGCACTGTGTGTCTTGGATAGTCAGAGGAAATTTAGCTTTGTGTGATTAAGCTTCTGTCTCTGCAGAGCACTGCCAGTATGGGTGACCCTGAGACCCCAGTTTCCATCTGTTTAAGTAACACCCTTAACTGCATGTAAAGCTATTGTCAGACTGTAATTTGAGAGTTATTATCTAAAAGTCCAAGAATGGTAAAAAAATGCAACCCAATGATGTGCTTTCCCAGGAAGTTTATCTTGCAGCCTGATTAGCATCAATCTCTGCTTGTAGGGACTAAGCCAGGTGAAAGCGGAGAAAACTGTGAATCATCTGGGCCGCAAAGAAGAAACTCAACTGATGCAAACTGTGGAGACTTTGTAGATCCCAAGGTCAGTACGTTAACTAGGAAGAGCCTGATAATGGGACAATTCATGCTCTGTGTGTGATCGCTTTATCGCTGCTGTTCACACAATTGGAAACATTGTAGGATTTGAAGCCTCAAATCTGTTCTTTTCCTGAAGGTTCCCTTTTCCATGTGATAGTCTTACAGCATATGCTGATGAAGGGCTGGATTCTTCTAACAGGACCACTTTCTACAGCTCTCAGCTCTTGTTGATGAGCCAGTAATGTAGTGGGGTGAAATCAGTTTCAGACATGTGTGTAACTGTGTTTTTAACAGACTTTACAAACAACAGTTACCTACACCAAACTGGATCTGACAAAGCACTTGGTTTCGCATCCCAGCAAGTACTTAGCTCAGTAGCATGAAGGCTTATTTTATTTCTCTTACTGTCATCAGGTGTGTTGTTTGCTAGATGAACTGTACTTGCAGTATGGAGCGTGGCTTGTAGTGCAAACATGGGATTTGCTTGAGGTATGATTATATTTAATGGGAAAACTAAAACCAGGATGAAGTGTAGCAGTTCCTCTGAACTTAGCAAGACAGGAACCAGGATGGGCTGCACTTGCTTGAACAAATTCTAGAGATAGGGAAAGAAGAAACCTTGTTCTTTACAGCTCTCCGGCTTTAGGTTTTCTGAAGAGAACTGGCAGGTAAATTGTGGATCTCAACTGTTGTGACAGAACCTTTTGGCTCACAGATGGTAAAGAGCAAGTTTTAGTTTGATAATTGACATCGATCAACACAACCCATCTTTTGTAGCTTTTTATAACAATAAGCACTTTGAGCCACAAAAGTGTTCTTGCAGGAAACACATTGTTCCAGTTTAGCAAGTATAAGTAAGATTAAATTTATAGCTGCTACCACAGAAAGCGCAAACTGTTTAGTCGATTTTCTACTTAATTGTATTAAATACTGTGGTTCTCAGCTTTGCAAACCGTTCCAATGCGGAATACTTTAACTGTGTACAGTAGTTACAGCTAGAAACTGGAGCTAGAGTTTTGTAGCCCCATGTGAGATTTAAGTCACTGTATTTCTATGAGTCTCTGTGCACTTTATATCCCGGTGACTGCAGTTTTACTGTGTAATAAACAATGTTCAATCTGTGGAAGTTGCTAAAACCTCCTGCCATTGGGGAGCCTTGTCTGCTGCTGGAAGACTTCTCTCTATCTTTGTGGCAAGTTGCAGCCTGCGAAGAGATTCACTATGAAAGGAATGGTTTTAGCTGTTTGTGTAGTGAAGGGAACCTTATTAGTAACCTTGCAAAAATCTGATCTGTGTTTCACAAAGGGATAGAAGAAACACTCTTGGCCTTGCGAACAGATAAGTATTTGGAGTTAGAAAGAGTTTCTTAGTAGAAGGGGGGGACACTGAACTGCTATGAACACATTATTAATTCCTTGTCACTACTGCTCAGCTGTTACAGTGTCCTGGTTACTGTCTGCTGCCTCATGGAGGGTGATGTCTGTAATAAGTGTCCTTGCCCACCCATGTCCTTCACAGTGTGAGAGCAAATGCAATGCCACATGTTAGACGCAATCAGGATTGCTTCAGTAGTATCTTTCTGCTTAAATGTTAAGAAGTATACCAGATAAATAAACAGCTGATTAAGTTATAGTAGTCATTCTGTAAGAAATGGTGCTTAAAAACCCATAATATCTGCAGAAATACCTATGCAGAATCCACTACTCTGATAACTGTGCCAAAGAGCCTGTTGTTGGTCTGTGAGTGCTTCACTGAGTCTGTCACTTGGAAGTTGTTGCCCAACCACCATGGTCATAATGTGCAGTACTGAATTAGCCTCTTGGTAGAAGGGGAAAACATGTTGTGAAGTGTGATACTTAATGTATTTCTCTCTCTTCTAGGGAAGAGATGGTGGTGGTGAAACTTCTGGTGAGTAACTCCTTCAGACTCTTCTAGTAAAAGCCTTTTGCAACTGGGGACTTCTGCAATAGAAGGGGACACAGATCTATAAATGGTCATGTGTCAGGAGAGAGCTCAAGATTGTTCCTTGAATCCATCAGATCAGTAAAGTCATCCGACTGCATTAGTGGAAGTGTGGCTATGGGATGAAAGGCTGGAGTGCCTGGCAGCCATCAGGTTAAAAGTGAGAACAGTCCTGTTCATTTATTTTGCCAGCAGCAGTTGGTGTCCAGATTTGTATAAGCACTAGAAGGCAAGGTGGGTACATCCTGCAAAGAGCTCAGTGATTGAGACTGTGCTGCTCTTCTAGTAGTTTATAATTCAATAGTACAGTCAACTGATTTTAGATTAACAATTCATTTTCCTGTTGTCTCCTGCAGCAAACACTACATTCACAGAAATAATCAAACCCAACAACTGCATCTGGAAGTGTCTGCACTTACTGGCTTTTAAGCTCCTGTGGCTTTTTAAATGCTGATTTCTGTCAAGGAAGTTCATCTGCATACTGCAAACATGGTGTAAACGGGCATTTCCCCTTGCAGCATGCATGGTAACCTTGAAGGGTTTTCTCTATCCCTGAGGCTGGAAATCTCTCTTTTGTAAGACTGACCTTAAGAATAGCTTACTTCCTGACCAGAGGAATGTGCTTGTTGACTGTTGCTTTCCAAGTGCTGCTTTCAACACCTAGGAGTTGTGGGAAATCACTAAAGCCATTAGCAGCTCTGTGTCCTGAAAAGACTTCTGCTGGGAAGGGGAAGAGTATTCTCTGAATATTTTACCTACCTCGAAGTGTTATCTGTGCCCAAAATTAGTCTTGCTGCTTCTAATCAAATTGTACAGGGTTCTTAGGCTTCTTCAGTGTTTCTTTCCCATGTCTGTCTGATCTTAATTAGCACTGTAGGCAGCTGGAGTTTATGTTTCAAGTAGGAGGATGTGGTTTGCTAATAGGAGTAAACTGATCTGAGGGCTCTGCTGCTTCTCCTGGTATTTAATGAGCTCACATGGGGTCAGATGAGAGCCTGCGAGCAGTGGTAAGGCAAGTGGAGATGGGAAGGGAGGAAGCAGACACAGGGCTCTGTTACTGGTCAGTAACTGGGGTGTTTGCTGGTGTAGCCCTGACTCAAATTGCATTTCTGTAGATGTATAAGATAAAGCAAAAATGACAGCAGAGGTTTGAATGTTAAACTTTCACAGATAGTGCTTAGGAAGGAGTAGAAAATGGAAATGGTGACTGTGGCAGATACCTGAGAACCTTGATGGATGGTTAAGTTAAATTCTACCGTTGATAGCTTCAGGTATTAGAGCTTAATGGAGCGCAGCATCTTGCTGAGCTGGCTGTGTCACTGCACTTGATGTTCCTGCTGTGTGAGATGGCAGGCATGAGCTGGTGAACATCCCACCTGTGGCACTTGTCTCCAGGCTGAATGAATGCACCTCCAAGGCAAAACAGTTCACTGCATAACCAGGTTCTTAATGGGTTCCCATCATTAAAACAAATCGGTTATTCTTCTGAATTTGGAAATGATTTTCTGTGTGTAACTGATGGTAAAACCCTAAGTAGGTGTCAGATGTGTGCATCTTTATTAATCATGCCTGTCTAGGGGAAGGAAACCTGTTCCTTTTTGCATCAGTGTTCTTGCTGCTTGTTTGGAAGCTGTAGTTCCTTTCTGTGCATCAATTTCCAATGGTTTGCAGTATACTCGGGAGGAAGCTGTTTCAGAGATCATTCCCTTTCTGATAAGGGAAGAACTTTAACATTTGATCTGATCCTGTTGTATTTACTACTTTAGGTATTAGGTTGAACTTACCTATATCTTGATTATATGGGAAGCACTAATGTGTATATCAGCTGGCCAAGTGAGCCTCTAAATGCTGTAGCAACTTCCCCCAAAGCCTCCTGTGATAGTAATTCTTGTTTCTTTTGTGATTCAGTTAGCACTGTGTGCCTAACGAATGTGACCAGCTAAGGAGAGCCAGCCAGCCCTCAATTGACTGTCACCAATGACTGACTCTACATGATACACAGGAAGGTGGAGTCTGGCATTTGGTAGACAGATCATCATTGGAAGTGCTGCACAGTACTTGGACTGTCTGCTGAAGGTGCAGACAATGAAGCATTCAGCTTTATGTGAGCAGTGGGGATGGCCTGAGCTGTTCTCAGCTTGCTGAGTAAGCAGGCAGTGGTACACGAGATGCAGAGCTCCAGGCTTCATAGTAGCTGTGGTGTTCAGATGTGGATTAATGAATACAGCAGAGAATCTATTTTGTAGATTGTTCTGATTCATGCAGGCTATACTAAGCTCCTGGAACTCTTTGAGATTATTAGAAGCATGACTGCAGGGTGTTCAGTGTTTCTGATAAAATTCTGCATCAAAGATGCCATAGGATTGGAGGAAAACTGCTCCTTTAGACAGGAAGGGAGCTAAAGAATAGGAGGCAAAGAGTAGGGCTTAGTGATGGCTTTTCATATTGGAAAAATGGGCCATGAGAAGTGATGCTGGGGCTAGTTTTATTCAGTGCCTTCTTCAGTGACCTGGAAAAGGTAATGAACAGTGAAGTCTCCAATCCTGTTGGTGACATTTGTTCTTTCAAGTAGCCAAATTGTGCTGACGGTGAGGAAATCTTACTGTCAGGAGACCTCAGCTAAATAAGGCAGGTAGCTTAAAAGGTGGCAGGATAGGTTTTGTGTAAGTAGGTATAAGGTAATGCATTGGGGGGACGGAGAACCCCACACCTAAATGATGCCAGCCTTGGGTTCAGCTCTGCAGCAGTTAACTCCCAGGTTCTGCCTTGAGTCCTGTTACTGGAGTTCTCTGGCACTCTGAAATGTTGTCAAGGAGAGAATGAGGAACAAGACATCATTTTGCCTCTGTAAACAATAATGCATCCACATCTTGAATCATGTATGCAGTTCTGGACGTGTAAAGAGTGGAGTGGAGGTAAAAAAGGGGCAGAGGAATGCAGGGGGAAATGTAAAGGAATGCAGTAGCTAAGGAGAGACTAAAATGGCTTCAGTTGGAAAAGGGAGTGAGAATGGGATCAAGATTTACTAAATCATGAATGTAGATTGGATCTAGGGAGAAAATTCTTTGCCGTAAAGGTGATGAGGCACTGGCATGGGTTGCCCAGGGAAGCTGTGAATGCTCCATTGCTGGCACTGTTCAAGGCCAGGTGGGACAGAGCCTTGGGTGACATAATTTAGTGGGAGGTGTCCCTGCCCATAGCGGGGGGGTTGGAATTGGATGATCTTAAGGTGCTTTCCAACTCAGACCATTCTATGATTCTAAGGTGGTGGTGATGGTGAATCCTCCAAACAACTAATGATTGGATGAAACTAAATGGGGTCTCTTAAATTAAGCTCATCTTCACAGAGCTGATGCTGAAGTTCTACTCCCTTCATCCCCCCCAAGTATCAGGGGCTGCTTTGTGCTGATTTGGGCCTTTGGTTCATACCTGATTGTGTTAATTTATAAGAACATGAGCTGCTGATGTATTTGATGTGCTCCTCAATGAACCGTCAGTGAAGCAGATCCATTAGTTACTTGCTACAGTATCTAAAGTGCTTCCTATGAAGATTCCTCCTGTGTCCTGTCTTCACTTGTGGTCGTTCAGAAGCATTTAGATAGATTATTCTATCGTGTGCTTCCCAGGGGGTGTACAACCGGGGCCTCCCCATGCATGGCTGTTCCCTGGTCTGTCTCTGTGAAGCCTCAGAAGTGTGTGGCAGATGCTCTTCCCTCTAGTTCATGACACTGGAAATGTAGTTTGAGCTCTTGCTTCCAAGTCCTGGTGTCTCTGTGACTTGGTTTCCAGCACCTGCTCAGGTTTGAGTTACAATTGGCGTAGTCATACACTAATAATATTGACAGGACTTAAGCTGCTTGTCTTTAAAATATATATATATATATGAAAAATTGATGGGATCCTTAATAGCAGCTTTGTGAATGTGGCTCTTGAATGCCTGAAGCCAAACTTTAAGGCATCAGAGTTCATCTGAAACACTTCAGAGGGTTGCAGTCTGTCCTGCCAGCAGGTTACAGCAGCACTCTGTGTGTCAGCCTGAAGAAGACTTAGAGGAGTTGCTCTTTTGTCTAAGCCATGAAACATGGTTTCATCATCCGCATCAGACACTTTAAAAGCTTCTTTTCTTCTAGAAATCACTGAGGCTGATGTAGAAGCTGCCCCAGGTCAGAGTGAAGAGAAATCCCTGCCTGCTGCACCTGTTCCTAGCCCAGTAGCACCAGCACCATCCAGGAGAAATCCACCCGGTGGCAAGTCCAGCCTAGTCCTCGGTTAAACCTTTCCCTTCCTGTTTTGAACTCGTGTCTTGTTTTTTCCCCCCCATGCTTGTGAACTGCACAACTTGAGCCTGACTGTACATCTCCAATTTCTTTCATTAAAAAGAAGCACTTTATGTACTCCCATCTTTTGTTGAGATCAAGGGTTGCTTTTATTTTCTCCCCACTTCTGTCCCGTGTTTTCCCCTCCCCAGATCTACTGGAAGTGACATGAGTGTTTTCTAGTGATAGACTTGAGGGAAAGCTTTATGAAGTATCGTCATTGTAACTCGAAGGAGAGTAGATTGGTTCGAAGTGTGCTTAGAGGGTTTTTGTACTGAGGTTTTTTTAGAACCCCTTTAGCTTTACAAGGGTCTAGAATCCTGGTTAAAGAGGCCAGCAAACAATCAGCAAGAGCAGTCCCTTCCTCCACATGCAGGATTTGGGGACCTCAACAGCTTCATTGACTGCATGTGGTTAAATGCCTTGAAGCCCTGCTGTGCCATGTGAATCCTGAAGTGGTTAGTGTACACCATGCTGCCTTTAAAATACACTATAGAATCAAACACTTGATACTGGACTACTATGAAGCAGGGTATGTGCCAAATAGGGCTGATGAGCAGAGCCGCCTGGCCTGATGCTAGGAGGGGAATTCTTCAGACTTTCTTTAGTAAAGTGGAGTGGATCAGTGAAATCAATACCAATGACAGGGCGTTTTTTTTACAACTGACTCAATGCTGTGCATGATCATGCTGGTGCTTGACCATGAGGTGAAAAATCTCATCCTTTCAAGTGTGTGTTGTAATTTCACAAAGCTGGACTGTTGCTTACAAGTAAATAATACAGAAGTTTTGAAGCAGTGTTTCCTGTGTGGGTTTTATTTCACTCTCTTCGCTGTCGGCCTTGGCTCAGCTTCTAACAGAGGTGGGATGCAGCAGAGGAGGAGCGTGTGTACCTGCTTTGGGGTTGCCATCTTCCCCTGAAGAAAGTGTCTGGCTTGCCTCTATCTCCCAGATCAGAGATGTGTGGGGTGTGGTGTGATCTCTGTCACCTGCTTTATCCAAATGCTTTCTTCTCTCGAGAAAATAGAGGGGCATTTAATCTCCTCGTGAAGATTAGACCCTAACAGGGGAGGGGAGACCAAGCCATGCAAGGTCTCTGTTGTCCTGGAAGGAGATCTGCTGCGCAATAAGCCAAAGCAGTGGCTCTGCACAGAGCTGGTGTAACTGCTCCATTTCCACCCTTCCCCGCAAAGAACCGGTGCTTAAAAATAGCCCTGCTTTCCAACTCGGTTCCTGGGAAGGCCTAGCCCGGGGTGCTTAACCTCTAAAACCGGATTTGCTCTAACATGCTCCTCCCCTCCTGCAGATGGAGTGCTGTTCCTCGTGGTTGATAACCGTGGTGTGGCTCCCAATGTAAATCGTGCCCACTTGTTCTCTGCCCTTGGAGGAGGAAAACAAGTAAATCCCATTTCCTCTGCGAGCCCCACACCCTGCAGAGCTCGTTAATGCTCCTTTAACAGTTGCTCAGACTTCAGCCGAGCCCTTCCATCCGCTGCCCTCTTTGTCACGGGTGGAGCGTGGCAAAGGTGCCGGGAAGCCTGGAGCGGCTCTTGCTCCTCTCCGCACCCTCACAAGTAACCCCAGACTGGCCGTAGGCAGCCATGTGCGGGCCGAGGGGCTCCCCAACCCGCCCCTTCCCCGCCCATGCTCATACATATTCATGCGGCACGGCTCTCGCTGGGACGCGGGGCGGCATGGCCCGTGCGCTGCGGGTGCTGGTGGACATGGACGGCGTCGTGGCCGACTTCGAGGGCGCGGTGCTGCGGGGCTTCAGTGCCCGCTTCCCCGCGGAGCCACGCGTGGAGCTGGCGGCGCGGAGCGGCTTCTCGGTGCGGGAGCAGTACCGCGGCCTGCGGCCGGACCTGGCGGTGAGTGCCCCGGGCCTTGTGTCCTGATGGGAGCAGCGGAAATCTGCCTGCACACTGTGTGTGTGGTTGTTGGGTTGTTTCGTGCCTCCGTTTATATGGAAATGATGATCCAGAAGGATTTCCTGCCCTTCCCAGGGATGTGTGTGCGGGAATTCACTGGCAAAGACTGATTCTCTCTTCAAAATAACTGGATGAAACTGCTGAGCCATCCTCAGCTTCTTTACCTACTTGTGAACCTCTCTGTGGTATGCATATTACTGTGTGGCAGTAATAACTTAATAATATTAGTATTATTAAAAAGTAATATTACCATTATTCAAATAATAGTTTTAACATTATTAAAATAAGGTGAGCAGTAACTTAAAGCTCTCTGAGCACTCTAGCAGGATGAGAAATAGGAATACTGTCTGTGTTTGCACAGCTAATGCAACCCCACACCTAGATCATGCCCTCTGGTATTTAAACCATGGAGGGCCATGTAAAATGCTGGTGGTATCCCCCACCCCTGCAAATGGTTTCTGGTTTGAATGTTTGCTAATGAGTGGCATTTGCAAGGCAAAGCTCGAGGCAGTGTGAATGCTGCCTTCAGGCTTCCCTCTCATTACCTCTGAAAGCTCAGGGGCTGTAAGATAGAATGGATGCAGATCCAGGCTGCAGACCCAGGCTGTGCCATACACTTTCATTGCTCGTTTTAAGATGCTGTCCTGGGCCTGTAGAGGTTTTTTTTACTGCTGATTCCCTTCCATTCCATGGCAAGGTGCAGGCCCCTGCACCCTGTGCCAGACAGGAGTGCTGGCTCCAAAGTGTCCGAGCTCCAGTGGATGACTGTTGATGCTCAGAACTTCCTGAACCTGGAATTTGTGTATATGGGGAATGGGCATGACTTGTTTATCATTTATATAACCAAGCATGATTTATTGCTTACGTGAGTATTCCTTAAGCAAATCCCATTACTGGGACCAAAAAAGAGGGATCCTAGCTTTTTATTTGCTCTTATTTGGAAGGGCTATAACATGATCTGTCCTGAAAGGCACTTCATGTTCTATTTCAGGCATTCCCATTCCCTAATATGGTTCATGCTCATCCTGTTCCTTCCCAGACCTTTAGGTGTGTCAATGCAATAACAGTGTAACTGGTTTGAATCCCATGCAGATCAGCAGTGGCACAAAGCTGCTAACTCACTGTTGGTTATTAGCCTGGCTTCCTAAGGAAATCAGGTGTATGTGGTTGTGTGTGTGTCTCCTTCAGTCACCACCTGATTCGGGGAAAACTCCAGGAACAAACTTGCCAACAAAGTTTTCTAGTTGACAAGCAGGTATTCTTTATTACAGCACCGGGAGAC
>JASSUY010032655.1:0-23402 GCA_032466535.1 Forpus xanthops | reverse complement strand
AGGTGTCCCTGCCCATGGCAGGGGGGTTGGAACTAGATGATCTTAAGGTCTTTTCCAACCCTAACTATTCTATGATTGCATGATTCTATGATTCTAAATTGTAACCAGCTTATGACCAGACATTGTGTCCCTTTTTTCATTAGCAAGTTCTATGTGATGATACTCACTTTTTTATGGAAAAGATTTTGTGGTCATAAATTCAAGTATTACTTGAAACTATCCCAAACATTTTCACTGAGAAACTCTGTTAATGATTTTAACTTTAACCATTCTTGATTTGCTTTTTTATTTCCGGAGTCCAAGATCAGGTTTTGTTAAATCAGTTCTCTTTGCATTCTTTTTAGCTCTCTACTTATTCTCCCAAACTTTCTTGAATGGGCTACATTTTGGGTCCGGTCAAGAGCATTTCCACTTATGTTTTCCCTTTCTTGATGATGGTTGCAGGAGATGGATTCTGCGCCTCTTCTCAAAGAAACACCAAAAGAAACACCAAAGAAACTCTGAAGAATCAAAGTCCTCAAGAACTTCTCATGGGGGTGACTGGAATACCAACAATAAAACAGCTGAGGTATGGTAAGCGGGACAGATTTGTGCTTCCTGACAATAGCTAGAGGACACAATTTTCTCTCTTTCTAGCATGTCCTTTTTGGTTTTCTATCTTTTCAGATGGCTTCAATTTCTGTTCCTTTGTTCCATGGTACACTTTGATTTCCTGTAATTTTCTGTTCTAAACTTTTGTGCTACCTAAATAAATCTTGCCTCTTTCCTTCTGAAGCAAGTGGCCAAGGCTGTTCTTTCTGGCAACAAAAAATGCTTAAAAGCATAAATGAACTGGGAATAGCATATTTTTCTTTTCTTTGTGTGGCTTGGAGAAAATGATTGCCAAACTGTTTCATCACAATCTGTAAAGCTGTTTATCAGTGGAGAGCTGACAGTGGAAACATGCAATTTTCCTTAAATAGGGGGTATATTCTCAGGCAATAAAGAAAGGAGAAACATGATTCCAGTGCGTTCACCACCTTTCAAATGGTTCTTCAAGGTGTAGACTCAAGCCTTCCTAAATCCCTCAGCTTTGACATAGAAGTGCTTTCATCCGCTACCACAAAGGCGGATGCACAGTAGAATCTCTGGAAGGTTCTGTGACTTCAATGTATTTTTATTTCTCACTAATACTTTTAGATTTCTGGCTCCACACCTGACAAATATTTAAGTGATCTTCTAGGCAAGCCTGCTAGGGATGTCTCAGCCTTCAAAGAAGATATAACAAGGTCCAGTTTACTGAACCTAAGTCTGCAGAAGTTTTACCCAAAAGAATGTTTGCGCCTTATTTCACTCCATCCCTCTTTCCTATCTGTCCTTTTTGGCTTTGACATTAACTTTCCTGTCGGTTTTAACAAGTATAATTTGCCCCCAGCTCTTTAGTTTAGAGTTCCAGTGGTAACTTCTTCAAAAGGTTACTTCTCATGGTAAATTATCAGAACAAGACAGCCTCAGAAACAAACTGTGTCTACAGAACCGTCAGACCAATTAATCTTATGGAAGAGTGTATTATGATTCTTCTCTCAACTGAGGACTTCTCAGCTGTGGATGCTATCATATTTATTTTAGTATAGAACAATAAGCATCCTAGAGCAGAATAAGTCACAAAATGGTTTGGCCAAAATTTTGTTATTTTCAAATAAAGAGTCTAAGGTCATAGTAGTCAATAAGCTGTGTATGTGGGAGATCACTGTAATACCTAGGTAGTGATAAGGAGACAAGGAAAAAAGCCTAATCAAACAAAAACCAACAATGCGCCCCCCCAAGCAAACAGAAAAAAATAAAGATTGTCACAAAGAAGCAATTGGGAAGAACATAATTGAAAGTGGCTGAGTGATTTTGGGATTTGCAACATTTCAATGGAAAAAGCATGCTTTTTTCAGTGTAACGTTATATATGGCGTGTTCACAACATGACAGTTACCCTTTCTTGCTTTGATGGTAGGAATGGTTACAGTGGCATCAGTGGATGTGTGAGTAGAGGTTTAAAATAACATATCAATTATATAATTGTGTTTCTCTGTTTCAGAATAATGTAACTATTCAATACAAAAGAAGCATTAGGAGGTCTGTACAACAAATGTTTGCATTCCAAATTTTCCAGCGCTGGAGAATAAATAACAGTAGCCTTTCTGTAGATAGGGAATTCTGTCGCGTTACAGAAGCTTTCCTGTTTGTAAAAGTTGTGGAGGGAGAGAGTGAATCAGGGAACTGTATGCTTTAACAAGAATATGTTTACTTTTATAACCTGAAGCACGAACAGTTGAAACTACAGAAACTGAAACTCAGTATTGGAGAAAGTAATTTCAGCGTTTTAATGGAGCTGGTTGTACTCATACAGAGGTGAGGAAAAAAACCAGGTGGAGTGAACTGGAGAGACATTTTTGGTAATCAAGGAACCTACAGCAGCTTTTGTAAGATTTTTGAAAGGGCATACTTTAGGCTCTAAGTGGCCAGAAGTTTAGGCAAGTAAATGTTCTACATCCAACAGATGCCTAATGCCCTTGATAGGTACTGCTGGGTGCTCAGCAGTTCTATAAAATCAAGGAGTCTTTTCTATAAACTAAAAAGCCTAATTTCAAGTATTCATTTTAGGAAACTGCATTAAAATATATGAAATAAAATGAAACTCCACTGTATTATAATGAATGTAATAAAATGAAACCATTCTTCTTCTAAATTTTCATGTAATAAAGCTGTTATGGTGTTAGCAATAAAATATGTATTGCATCAAAACCACGTAAGAAATAGCAGAGCTGCATTCTAGAGCAATGATTGATACTGCCCTTTTGTTAAAAGCAAAACCAAACCAAATGAAAAAAAACACCAAAACCCACAAAAAAAAACAACCCAAAACCAAAAAAACAAACAACCCACAGTTTTCTTCTATGCAGTGCTGACAAACCCTGTTGACCATCTGGTAAACTAAATAAACAGCTCTGGAACCTCTGATTAATCTACTGAACTTCATTTTATTTTAATTTTACACTAATTTGCTTTGGTTTGGTTTTCTTTTTAATTTCCAACTGTATCTGAGATTCCCTCTACTGTTGAGACCTGAGGTCTTTGTTTGTTCAAGAGAGCTTTTAAGCAGTGCTTACAGGGCAGGAGTGGAGAGTTTCTGCAGATAAGGGAATGACTTGCTTAACACAAAGATCCTCACTGGACTAAGATACCAATTCATGTGTTGTCCCACCTCTCCACAATCCATGTTCTGCAATATTTGGCAAATTTGAGATTATAATGAAATACTATCTCTGTCCCTTCTGAGAGCAGAGCAGTGCACGTAAGCTTTCAAACACTCCTTTAGAGAAAACCTAAAAGAAAAACGGTGTGAAAACAAAGTAAAGGGTAAAGCATAGCAGAAAGCGTTTTCTTGGTGAGAGTGGATATGATGCTAGAAGGTTTATCTCGCTGTGATGGATAGGAGTTGTTTCATTCATTTACCCCATGTGAGGTATTGTGCTCCTTGAAAGGGCTGCACCTAGCAGCAGGGAGGAAAGATGCCTTTTCCTTGGTTCTGGTGGTGACTGTGGGGGTTCAGATGGGAGCCCCTGCAGTTGCAGATGGGAAGAGGGCCCTCCCTGGGAACAAACCAGTGCAAGCCATGCTGGTGGTGAAGGCTGGGTTGCAGGACTGGGACAAGGAGTTCCGTGGTGGCTGAAGGCCAGCAGCATGAGCAGGGGCTGTGCTGGTCCTCAGAGGAGCAGTGGGCAGACACACAGCCTTGCCTCAGCTGTAAGAGAAGGAGACTGACTTTATCTAGGGACACAGAGGGAATGCGTGTCATTATTGCATCCCAGGAAGTCACTAAACATTCCTGAGCTGAGAGAAGACTGGGGGAAAGGATCCTCCCCCTCTCCCCACAGTGGCACAGTAGGCAAGGGGACAGAGAGATTTATTTTCCTTTTATTTTGTCATTCCTAGCAGATCGACATTTTTGCTCCTCAAAAAGCGACTTTATTTCAGTATTTAGTCAAACAAAATCAGTCAGTTTTAGAGTTTAAAAATTCCCTTGGAGTGCTTGTTTTGAGGAAAAGGTGCATCCAGAACCACCTCGAAACTTTGGCTGACACAAGGTCAAAAAGAGAAATTACATTCCCATTACAGAGACGTAATGAGGGGGAATCCTGCTGAGCAGCTTCTCTTGAGACTGGTGCTGGTTAGAATTTTTGAGAATACCCTATAAAAAAAGAAAGACCATTTACCTTAGGTGGCTCTTGTTCTGTCAGGTTTTATACTAAAAAGCCTGCCAGTACCTTTGAGAACCCTTTTAGAACACCTTTTTTAACCCATTGCAGAAGCAGCTGCATCACCAGAAAGAGCAGGCTCAGCCTCTTCTTAAAAACAGACAGCGATAAAATTTCACAGGCTTTTCATCAGTTTGCTCCAGGGCTTCACAGTTGTTCCTATTAGAAAGCTTTTCTGGTTTTGGACTGAAATCACCCTTGCTGGGAGTTTTGTTTGCAGCCCCTTGTTTTACCCTTACCGAACATGGAGAGCAGTATATTAACTCTTCATAGCTGTTCTACATGCATTTGACTCATCAACATGCTTCCCTTAGTCGTTTCTCCTCTGAGGAATGTAACTCCAATTCCTTCTATGTTTCTGTATGTTTAAAACCCCCTGATCATTCTTGCTGCTGTTCTGGGGGCTCTCTAGTCAATCCACAACCTTCTTTAATTAGGCTCCAAGAGATGAATGCATTTACTTCCACTGCAAACCTGCCAGCAGTGCACAAAGCAGCAGAGCCAAAGCTTATGGTTTATAGATATTATCTTTCTTTTCACAGCTCAGTAACAGAATTTCCTTTTAGCACAATAGGAAAAGACCATTAACTTGCATTAAATCTGATACAGATTTATCTCCATATATAGATACACAGTAGACCTTGTATAGTATACATGTTAAGCTCATGTTCTGAAACTCAGCTGCTTTGTAGTTCCACCCTATAGTTATGCAGTTGATTATCCCTACACAGAAAAAGAGTTTGGAAAATAATGCAATAAAAATAAGAAATGCCTTTTTTTCTTATTTTTTTTTTTTTTACCCCAGGCAGCACAACTCTTGGCACCATCCTGCAGTGTATGCCTGAACTTTATTCTTAGTGGGAACCCAACTGGCGCAGAACAAGCTCTATTAAGTGTGCAGTTACATATTGACCTCTACTTGCTATTCATTGTGTCCTTAGGATTTTAATAATGGTCTTCTCTTAAGGAAGAGTGGGAGCTGTTTGCCCCTTGCTCCCCCATAAATGCTATTGCAATATCAGATCGCCAGGGATTTTTCCTCATGTTGGAGAGCTACTTAGATTCAAATATTTTAGGGAAGTTAGAAGTTTACTAAAGAACATATATGCAAATATATGGTGGGAAATCGGGAATGGTAACCGTCTGGAGCTGCTTCTTCAGCACTGTAATTGACAGACTCAATAGGCACATCTGGTAAGTAACTTCATGGTAGAGTCTGCAAAGCGCACACTGTAAAAGCGTAACTGTGGTCTGCAGAGGATAAGGACTCCTTAGATCTGACATTATATTTACCAGGCTCACACTTTTCTAGCCGGAGAGGCCCTTCACCTTCTACTGTAAACAGAAAGAAATCAGAGGCTCTCTCATGCAGGGCTCTTGGCAGATCACCATGAACTTGTTTCAGCCAGAGCACACTTCAGCGTCATGGTCAGTGAAAGTCTCTGAGCTTCAAAGGTAAGTCCTGTGCTCAAAGAGAGACATTGCAATGACCCAGGACTCCTGGCAGATTTGGTTTCACTTACTGGAAGATTCTCAAAACATTCAAAGGCCCTTCAGCTCCCTTCAAACTCCAGCAAAGAGCAGGAGACCTCCTAGACAAAGCGCAAAGTGTAGCACTAGCAGTCCAGTGAGAGACTGCATCTTGATTTCACTAGAGCAGATGTTATCTGCAAGCAATTAACATACTTGTCATCACCAGTGAAATAGATACAGAATCCTCTGAGCATTTTTTTTATCCACCCTAAAGAAAAGTGTTTGTGCACAAAGCAAAATTTCCACATTAGTATTAAAATAACATTCAGTGAGGCAAGCGGCATGTGTCACTTATTCAGTTCCTTCCAGTTCCCTTTTTTTTCAGAGGGCAATGCTGTAGCACTTAGACCAGAGCTAGAGAATGCATTTAGTCACAGACGTGTATCTTTTAACAACAAAACATTTGATGACTGCATTTTTTACTCCACTGCTATTATTTCAAATACTACTGTTTGTTACTCAAGAAGCTGCAGCAGGTATATATCCTACTCTCATTTGTGGTGGGCTGATTCTGGCTGGGCTCCAGGTGCCACCAAAGCCAGTCTGTCACTGCTTTCCTCATCTGGAGAGGGGAGAGAGAACATAACAGAAGCTTCATGGATTGAGATAAGAACAGGGAGAGATCACTCACCAATTACTGACATGGGCAAAGCAGACTCAGCTTAGGGAAAATTTAGTTTAATTTCATACCAATCAAACCAGGGTAAGATAACGAGAAATAAAACCAAATATTAAAACATTTTCCCACCAGCATTTCCTTCTTCCCAGGCTTGACTTCAGTCTCAAATTCTCTACCATTCATCTACCACTATCAGCAGAGGTGGAAGGGGAACATGAGTTGTGGTCAATTCATCACACGTCTCTGACATTCCTCAGGGGAAGGACTCCTCATACACTTCCTCTGCTCCAGTGCAGGGTCCTCCCCACTGGAGGCAGTCCTCCAATGTGAGTCCTTTCCACAGGCTGCAGTTTTTCATGCACTGCACCAGCATGGATCCCTTCCCTGAGGTGCAGCCCTTCAGGAACAGATTTCTCCAGCATGAGCTCCCCTCTTCGAGGGACCACAGGTCCTGCCCGGATCCTGCTGCAGCGTGGGCTTCCTACAGGGTCACAGCCTCCTTTGGGCTTCCCCTTATTCTGGCGTGGAATCCTCCATGGGCTGCAGGTGGAAATCTGCTCCACTATGCATCCTCCATGGGCTGCAGAAGCACCGCCTGTGTCAGCATGGGCTGTACTGTGGGCTGCAGGGGAATCTCTGCTCCCATGCCTGGAGCAGCTCCTCTCCTCCTGCACTGACCTTTGGGTCTGAAGATCTGTCACATACTCTCACTCCTCTATCCAGCTGCAGTTGTGCAGGCTTTTTTCCCCTTTTTTCTTAAATATGTTATTGTAGAAGCACTGTCACCATCACTGATGGCTCAGCCTTGGCCAGCAGTGGGCCCACCTTAGAGCTGGCTGGCATTGGCTCTGTTAGACACAGGATAAGCTTCTAACAGCTTCTCACAGAAGCCACCCCTGTAGCTTCCCCCACTACCAAAATCTTGCCATACAAACCCAATACAATGAGTTTTGCCACAAGATTATGTCAGAGAACTCCAAAGAGTTGCTTTTCGTTTACAGGTATATACAAGGGACCCAGGAACATAGCCATGTATCATCAGTACATTCTGATTTTTAAAATTCTCAAGGTATGTGTTATACCGGTCACATGCCTAATACTTATAAGAACGTTTTAAAATATTTGTTTAATGACTGTATACTAATCTGCTTTTCAAAGAATCTTTTAATCAGTTTACATGGAAGATGAGATGTCTCCTCAAGCCCTCTGTATTTATACGTAGCTGTCCCTCTGACTAGGGTCACTGTTTGTAAAGACCCATTCCACTAGGAGTGCTTCTCCCCCCAGTAATCTAGGCCTTCATTTGTGGGATACGGAAAATAAGATCTTACTTGAAAGTTTTTCAGAAGTTAGTTGAAGGTTTCAGTAATAAAACAGTTGCCTGGCCTACTATTTTCAGTCATCATTTTCTAAACCCTGGCAGTGTAATGAGATGACTCCCTTTGCGCTGCTCCCTCTCACTAAGTTCATTTGAGTTGCTTCTGTCTTAAGTGAAATAGCTCTGTGGTTATGGTGCTGGAGGAGGGGGAGAATGGTCTCAGCTCTTGGAACTGCCGTGGGATTCTTGTTTGATCTTGGTCAAGTAATTTGATCCTTAGGAAACAGTTATCTGTTACAGAAGCCTGATAGTCACTTTTCTCATCTCAGTAAGGTCTGCAGAGAAAAAAACCTGCCTGCTATTACATGTTTCTGATATGCCAGAAGTAATGGGACAGATCTTGACTGGCGCTTTTATGTGCAATACAAATAATAATAATTTATGCAGAAGGGTAGAAAACTTGATGTCCTTCTGTATTCCTTGTGAAGGGTTATTTAACATCTCAGCTACTCAGCTTGGTGTGCTCCTGAATTAAACAGTGTTACCTCATTTACAGAAGGAGCTTGATTTTAGGAGGTAAGAAGCAGCAGCAGGCTGTAGCATCAAGAGCTGGCAAAAAAGATTAAACTTCAAACCAAGCTGCTCTGATTCCACTTTATTCAATCTGGTCTTCCTAAATATCCTCCAAGTCCTGTTCTGCAGCAGCTTCCGTGTTAATTAGTGACAAGAACTGAGCAGAAAGTGACTATCATTCCAAAAAGACTATGGCGCTGAATCTTGAATGATCGATACATGTAAACCTAGCTAATGTAGTGACACCTTGAAGCAGCCTAAGGCACTGAATTTTTCTCTAAACAAAGTTTTCCAGTCCATAAGTCCTTGAATATTTTTATGTGATCCTGTGGCATGTGCTCTAATTCAAATCATATCAGGCCTGTTACATATTACCCAGCGCAATCTCTGGAGCCTGCTTCTTCACCTTCCTCTGTCTTTCCTGCCAAGCCCTCCTTGTTTACATTCCAGCTGTGCAGACTGTCGATGCAGCTGAACCCATCTAAAATGAACCACATGAATGGGAAGAGGAATGCCTAAAGGAATTAAGTTGTACTTCAAACTGTGTGTTGTATTATAGTCCAAAGATGGTCTGGCAAAGGAAGTCACTTGTGCAGCCTGCCTTTTAGGTACTGTGATGAAGAGTGGAAACAGGGAAGATTAAATGATGGCTTCTGAAATTCTAATCACAAATCATGCTTTCCCTTTGACTATGATTGATGCTGTGGTCTTGCCAAGAGGGCTGGTTATAAAGCTGTAAGTTTGACACAGGAGTTCTGTATAACATCCTTTTGTCTCAAACATCACTCAAAGATCTCTTAATCTTCCAAAGTCATCCAGTTAGAGGAGAAAAAGATAATATGAATCTGTGATTTCAGTGGATATCTAATTATTTACACGTTGAAATGCAGAAGGCTCTGCTTCTCTGGTGGAGGGCAAGACAAACAACTTAGAGACCATCTACTTTCTCACAGCACCAACCCTCCTTTCAGCACTTCCCCAAAATTCTCCTTACACTTTTCATTATGTCCCATACCAACAAAGCTATGTTGGACCTTTATCATTCTTTCTGTATATTCTTCTTTTGCGTGTAAAGATTGTTCTATCCCTTTTGGGGAAAAAATAGAGAAAATAAGCTATATAAACAGAAATAGCCTTCTACTGTTTTTTACTGTCTTCATTGTGTAGTTTTAGCTGATACATGATTAGAAATGTCATTAGTTTGCAGAACTACTGAAAAGTAGAGAAGTTGCTACAGGTCTCATATGGTTAATGCCAAAAAACAAAGCAAAGAGGACAAAAATTGTATTTTGAACAGACAGTTCTGGAGCCTCAATAGCAGGTACTTGAGGTGCTGAAGATTTTATAGCAGTGGAAAATTTAATTGCAGGATGGAAACAGAGTGCTTGTTTGATGATAGTCTATGATATTAACCCTTTGATGACTGTGGTCAATAAAGGTTTATTCTGTGCTGACAGGGTGTTTTGTGCCAGGAAATACAGGTTACCTGAAGCAAGTGCTTAATTGTTATTGAACAGACAATCTTCCGTTTGTTTCTGTAACCCACTCTATACCACTGGTATTAGAAAAGGGAAAATTCATCTGTAGATACCAGAAAAATAGAGGTGGATGGGGGAATAGATGTAGCAAAACAAGGGCATTTGGAGAATGCCTTTATTAAAGCAACATTTAGAGACCGGAATTAAGTTTAACTTCAGAAAAAATTGCATCTGAGCTGCCAAATAGATATGGGTGCAACTGTAGAAATTTTCCTGCCTGAAAGAAGGATTTACTCTCATAGCTGTGACTGAAACTTTTGCTTTCAACCTTTTACTTCTTGCAGATAACTCTGTTCTGTCTAAGATGATTTAGTTTGCTCTGAAAGTTAGATGCCGCTGAGGAAAAACAAAAGCACTTAATAACACTTCCAGGACATTTGCAGTGAAAAGTCCTCATGGCTTTTGTCCTCAAAGTTATGTTCAGGTTCGAAATCTTCCATCCTGACTAAAAGATGATAGTATCTGCGCAATTAACATGTGAGTGACCCCCTGTATTCCTTCAGAATCCATTTGAAGAGCTCTCTTAACATGAGTGAAATGCCTCTGTTAATTCAATGTAGTTTCCTTTTAATCACACAGACTGAACTGAGTGAGGCACAAATGAAACCTATAAATTGCTGTCTCCTTTAAAGATGGGGAGTAGTTGAATATTGGTTATTGGTCTGAATATTGTAATAACCTCTGCATATGCGACAGTTAGTGCTACTAATAAAGCTGGTAACCATTCCTATAAAAATGTCTCTAGTAGACACCATCCTTCTTCAGGTAACAGTCTCATAAGCTAATTCCAGTGATATTACCTTATAGCACAAAAATCAGTAGCACTGTGAAAAGCAGAGACCTTCATGTATTTCAAGTCAGTTCATTGAAACACCAGATTTGTTTACAGAGTAGAACAGAAAGCCTTTCTAGAGATAAAGAACATCCTGCATTCTGGAAATATGGAAAATACAGAAAAGAGTTATCAGAAGTCACCATTGCAATGGCAGAGGGTATTATACCTATACATTCTGACCATAGTACATTACAACTGAATAAGAAATATTATCTATATGAACTGCATTAACTGACTTAGTTACTGACTATTGTGCTCAGGTTTTATTACAATACTGTAAGGAAGTTGACATAAAAGAGAGACAAAGTAGAGTAGCAAGAATTATGAGAACCCTAGAAACACTCCTTAATAAAGAAAGGCCCATGAAATTCCACTTACTTTCATATATTTATGCCTGGAAGCAGTTTGCTCACATCCCACTATTACTGGGAAAAACTAGAGATATTTAATAATAAAATGTTTATAACAAGATTAAGTGGCTGAATATTAACTGAATTCAGACACAAAGTACTTGCTCTACCTCTAAATTTTGCTTTCTGCTTTCTATAGTCTCATCTGCATGTGAATTCTTGGGGTTAAATGACTCAAGGTTCTTCCTGGGGTGCGGTAAGGAAATGCAAATGGCTAAAATGATTTGGAAGTTTTTGATGAAATAGTTCAATGAGAAAATACTGATTTACTGAAGCTGAAATCCTTTGCAAAAACATCCCAGGTTTGAGGAATTGGAATTGGACAATAGCATAATTCTAACAGAGCAGGAACAGTGGTTTCCTTGGCTAAATGTGTTCTGGTAAATTAAGTGTTCTTGGGGCCATTCTCTGGCATTAAAGCCAACTGGCATGGAAAATCCCATATCCTATTGTGAAGATCTCTTACTCTCCATCACAGGATAGCTAACTCCGGTTTACCTGTTGGAAATATTGAATAAGGCATGCCACACATGAGAATTGATTGGGAAAATAGCAGCTGTCTCTGGCAAAAGATGTTCCTGGGATTGTTCTTCTATTTTGTGGACAAATTTCAATGCCCGGGAACAATTTCTGGCACTGTTTAATTCACTGGGATAGATGCAGTTGTAATGTGTTGCTGGAGATCCCAAGCCACCAGGGTCAGTGGTTTCATGCTTCCTCACACAGTGGACAGACTTATGAATTACCTGGGCTCCAGCACAAGATACTGTGGGGTCCACTAGCAGCATCTCATTGAGACAGAGAAAAGATAATGTCTGTTGACCTCTTCCAGTAGTCCTGGTGATGCATTTTACTTCATAAACACTCCTCAGCTCAATTTCCAAAATTAAAGAACCAAACCCAAACCCACCAAAAAAAAACCCCATAGTCTTAAAGCCCTTGATTTCAAGTTTCTTAAGTCACCAACTCTTGAAAAATTAAATCAGAAGTTTATCTTACGAACCTTCAGCTTCTGAGTGTCCAAACACAGACACCTATAGAAACAGTCATTCAGAATTATCAGTGGTGTTGGAAAATCCGAGAAGGCACTAGTATTTACACTCTGCAGGATCCATGTTTTTCTCTTAATTTTGTGCTGCAGTGGCTTTCTGCAGCTACTAAATGCAATTGGAATAAATTGAAGAATGTTTGACTCCTAAAGGGACTATACCTTAGATACAGGATAGCATTATAATATGAAAGTCTGACTGGCTGACTGCTGAACACAGAAGTCCAAGTGGGAAGTGTACCCTGGAGCCTAAGACAAGAGGTTACGCTTGATATTTGCAGCTTATGTGGTATCCTACACAAGATCCTAGCGAGCTGCATTTTTAACAAGTAGTTTTATGTGCTACACCCTCACCATTGATCAGTTTGTCACAGAGTGCGAAAAATTCTATTAACTTGTTTAGGCTTGTTTCCCCATTGCTAAATAGCATTCGCTATGTAATTCTTAGTCTTCACCACTCTCACAGCTAAAGTGATGGAATGCTTTTACATACTTACTGTTTAGTTTTCTTTTTTTTCTCAGTATGGAGGAAGGAAAATTAGGCAAGAAAGAATTTTATGAAACTAAATTTTCATGACCCCAATCTGAGCATAGTGAGCCAGTAGTATTTTGCCTGGAAAACCACTGATATTCATAATTCTCTCAAAATTCCATTGGGAGGGGTGTTAAAACATCTATTAACATGGATGATTTCTTTGTAAAAGAGTTGGTACACCAGATCCTCTCCCTTTAAGAACTGTGTGGTCTGCCTCCTTTGTTGCTCACACATAATACCTCTGTGGCAATGACAGTGTGGGCTTACACAGAAAATTAATACTAGAAAGTATTTATGAATTTGTACCATATTGAGTGTGATAAATGTTTTTCCCTTTCTGAAAAACAGAACACTTGCATTTTCTGCTTTTGTGCTCCATGTCCTTCCATCTGTTCTGCTTTTCTTAGCTGGAAATGAGAAGAGCAGCTGAGACTCTGTGGACTGATAGTGGTTTTTGGAGGCTTTGAAGGCCTCTATAACATCTTTGAAGCTCCTTTTAAAAAATAATTCTGTTCCAATTCATGTGAAAAGCTGTATAATCTTTCATCAGATCATAATTGTTGCAGTGAAAGGACTAGACCTACTTTCTGCCTTTGTCAATAGTGAAGGGTTTGTGGCCATGTCACCCACTGGATATCCGGCATTTCATTTTTCAAACAAAGGAAAGACCAAAAGCATTTGTCTGAAATGCAAACTGATATGAGGGTGATATAATGATCTCCTTCACCCAAAGTAGCAGACCCAATATATTTTTTCAGATTGCAGTAAAACATGAACATTTCCTGAGAAACTTCTGAACATGGATCTCACAGAAAGGCAAATTCAGATACTGTACATCATTGTAAGTACCCTGTGCTTTATCTGAAGTAGTATAAGACTTTACAGCTATGAGAGCCCTGAGTTTTTAAAGAAAAACTTGTGGCCTTTGGCTCTTCTGAATGCAAAATCAGCACAACCAGAAGGAAGAGTTGAGGTATGGTTCAGGTGTGTAGACTGCTCTGGTGTTTTATCCTACTGAGGGCAAAGTTACAAAAGCAGCTGTACTGTGTATCGCAGCAAGTAAATCACCATTACTTGGAAACTGTAATGCCACAACAGAACAATGCCACATGGCACTTGTGAGCTACTTTGCCTTTGGTCACAGAAATAAAGTCTGCTAGAAAATGTGGAAGTTCATGGGTTGTTGGGGTTGTAGGATAAGAGCTACAACTATGACCTGTGAAATTTCACTGACACTGGGTGATTAGAGGTTTAGTAAAGCAAATTTAAAGAATGCAGGTTTTCTGGAGCTAAACAATTCATGGGGTTTATTTGTGGGTTTTTTTTGAGGGGGTGGTGGGGGCGTCTGACAGAAGTTTTTAAAAGACCCAAGTAAGATGCTCCTTCGAGTAGCATATTTTTACATTCAAAGATGTTTATGTTTTCAGGTTTGGTTTCTCTTTTTTCACAGCCTTTGTCATTTCTCAGTAATGGACTGTCATCAGTAACTTGATTTGACTACTGATGTAAGTCACCACAACTTAACTGCATGTGGCTGAATAAACACTACAACCATTTACAGGGCAGTTACTACACAAATTAAAGGAAGGACCTGGCCTGTAAGGTAATTCAATTATTATGAAAGTATTATGTCCCTTTTCTTTTTATTGAAACCAGAAGCAGGAAGACAAGTTGCTATATGAGATTGGCCATGGAATAAAAACTTTTTCATTTAACATAAAAATTGTTTTTTACATCTTTAGTTCATAATAAAAAACACAGAGAAATGTTCCTTATTTTATTAGTTGCACCAAAATCATGTTGGCAAGTGAAGAAACAATAAACTAAAAGCGCTTCATGTGTTTCCTGTTATATGATCAGCTGATGATGCAAAGGACAAGCCTGTACCACCCATCAGTCAGAGTGGTAATTACAAAACTCCCAACCAGAAACATGTCTTTCACTGGAAATGATGTCAGGATGAACATGCACCAGCTTATGAGACACATTCCAAGTTAATCGTAAAGTCACTGGGTCTGGTATTCTAGCATGACATTTCCAAAAGAAGGGTTTGCCAAGACTTGGTGAAAAGAATGGGTGTTCATGTAAATTAGTCACTATGTATTAATGCACTTTAAATGTCTAGTGTAGGGCACTGTGATTTTGCTATTGGTTAATAAGATAGAATTCAAAATAAGTCTTTTATGAAGTTTCATTTAATTTGGTTAACACATGTTCAAATGTATTTCTTTTTCTGAGGTGGATTATTTAATTGACTTGCTTCAATTATAATAGTGTCTTTTGCCAAAAGCTTCTAAGGAAACACGCCTACCATAAAACAAGAAAGAAGATCTTCACATAGATAAAAAACTGGTTAAAAGTTAGGAAGAAACAAATCCAAATAAAAGGTCAC
Organism: Forpus xanthops; assembly: GCA_032466535.1. NCBI lineage: Eukaryota > Metazoa > Chordata > Aves > Psittaciformes > Psittacidae > Forpus > Forpus xanthops. Next base: position 8,313 of record JASSUY010032655.1, on the reverse strand, counting down.
TTTTCATACCCAAGGAGTTATGCATGGATTTCACAGTATTATGTGCTTGGGCTTAAGGAGCATGGGCCCAGGCATTATTTTTGTAGATAATTCAGGGAAGATGTGAGCAGCGGGGCAACAAAGTTTGCTGATGATACTCCATAATTTATATATTTATAGAGGTGTCTGCAAAGGTCCCTTACAGCCGTAGCCATTCCATGATTCTATGAAATAAGATGACATCCCAAGAAATAAGGTAGTATTGCATAATCAAAACATGTTGTGATGGAGAAGTCTAAGGGCACAGTCAGATATACTGCAAAGATGCTGCTGGAAGTGGTCCAGAGTGTGACTGCCTCCTGGCTGCTGGTTGCTGCCCTCCTGATGGAGCTCAATGCAGAGTCAGCAAGCAGCATAAGGCAAATGTGAACGATACGCTGGCACAGGGCACTGGCCACAGTGCAGAGTCTAGCAAATCATGTTTGTAATGGCAGTGGGTTTAGGCTGAGATAGGCTAGAGAATGGCATATCTTCTTGTGGGATGGATAATTCAAAGTGACAAAGAAACAAGGTGGGGAGTTTTTAAACTCCTGCAGATAGATTCCTCATCTAGTCAGATCCTTTGTTTCCAGAAGACCATAGGATTTAAACTACTGAACTACTCACATAGTGGTGAAGCCCATTTATTGGGAACATTTGGAACTGAAGCTTTTCTTTCGTAGCGTGTGAAAAATTCAAAGTTACTGAATATTTTAGTGTGTTCACATAGAGGCAGTCTATTGTGCTACATAGTTTTAATCACCAAAGCCTATTCCAGGCTGCTGAGTCATGTCAATATTCAGCTACGGTTATGAACATGCTGCATCATAAAAACCAAGCTAGACAGTCAAGACAATGTATAAAACATATAACACTTACTAACAGAAACCCTGTTATAGTAGAAGTCAGCTTGCTAAAAATTTTCCCTTAAAAAGGAAAATAAATAGATATTTTAGAAATATTTATCTTTATTTTACCCTCTGTGGATAAGAAAAATTATAACATGATGTATTTTTGCTTTCATTGCAATGCAAGTATATATAAGTAACGTGCAAAAAAATGTAATATTTACCTGCATTTGTACAAGTGTATGCATGTATATCTCTGCATATGTTACCATAATAGTTGAGTGGGTTATTATCTTCCCAAATATACATATAAATGTGTATCTTCAGTATATTCTGTCACATTAATGAGATGGAATATATATTAACATTTAGTAGCACTGACTCATATTCATGAGTTATCTATTTAAACCATATGCTTTTCATTTTCCTTGGATGCAGACTTTTTTCAGCAGACAGAAAAACAGATTAATGCAACTTGAAAAATAAGCACAAAAATTCAGTTATGTTTTTCTTTTAGATTTGAGGTTTTAGCAGAGAAAGAGTCAGCATTAGTCTCAGTACTTTCTGCTCCCAAAGAAAAATGGACAGATTTGTTGCTTAGTTTCAGAATAAGGACCTATGAAATAAAAGTACCTAACTTTCAAATTAGAGAAATACCAGCTTGTCCCATGTGGTCATCACACACATTTAAGTTTTAATAACGGCAGCAGCATGTGGGTTAATGTAAATTGATATTTCTCCCCTCTCCCAAAATCTGATGTCTATTGTCTGAGATCTCAAGACATTTTGTTCTTTACAACATAGGTTGGCTGTGGTGGCCAGCTGCCACACAGATCTCACCGCTTCCCTTATTCTTATCAGTAATAAGGATAGGAAGAAGTGCCATCTAGGCTCCATTTTTGTTTACCAGGGGCCAAAGATTTGTTGTATGATTTAAAAAAAAAAATATAGAAGAAATTGAAAATAAATGAGAAAACATCTAGAACTGAAAAGACTTAAAAGTTCTTCTTGACTTAAGCTTGAGAACTTCTGGACGATAAAAGTTAAGGGATATGTGGTATGTTTTGTCATTCAGACACTAGCTTTAAACTTCAACCCTGCTATTAGTGTGAAATTTGGAAGGGCTTTTCCATGTGGTACACTACCATCTTCTCTTTTCAGACCATGGCCAGCAAACACCTCTTTTTTCTTCCAGTGATGGCGGTGACTGTTATTGCAGAGCAGCCATGGGGCCTCTTTTTCTGGTTTCAAAACCCACAAAAGCCCAAATGGTAAAGACATTTTGAGACTTGAGTTGACCATTTCTTTTGTTTTTTTTTCACTCTTCTTCGCTTTCCATGTCAGATCAGGATTGGAAACAGAAGTGTTGAAAGACTGTGCTTAGGTATTATTTATTGAGCTCTGACACTGTGCTTGGAGTTTAACAACTCAGTGAAATACCACAAAAAAAGACTACTTGTACAGTATGTCAAGCCCAACCAAAAAGAGAATTACGGGAAGTTTCACAAGAATACCCTGTTTTTGCAAAAACTTCCAGGCTAGTTGTGAAAGTCAAAGATGGTCTGACAATCTGGATGAAACCCAAATGAATATTCGAATATTGGGTCTTCGGCCAAACCAAAGTGAACCTCTGAATCGTAAGGTTTGTTCTCTCTCGTGTCCTTCAGTATTGGTAATATTCAGGTTAAGCCTTCCTAGTTGAACATGGAGAAAAAATTTTGGGTCCTCTCTGTATGCTTTTTACGGCTTCTGGACATCAGTTTTAAATAATTTGGTGTGAAACCTAATGGATCACAACAGAGACAACTCATATCCAACTGAATGCAAACTGTTCCTTAAAGCAAGTATTAGAAAGAATAATTTCAATAATTGAAGTAATTGAAACAAAAAGTTGATATTAACATCCCGTAAGCAAGGCTCATACATGGTACCTTGCATGTTAGAACTGGTGTGCTACTACACAATGAAGTGACAGAATTTGAGCCTTTGAGGTTTGGAGTCTTTTTTTAAGCTGTGTCCCACTTACTGAAGTGTGAGTTTGCAGAGAGTTATCGTATTTCAATTCACTTTAATTTTTTCTGCCTAAGCTCATCTGAATAGCTGCATCCATATTTTTGTTATAAAAGTAATAAAGTGAAGGGTGGATATGTATACTTCAATTGGTTAAAATATTCTGCAAAGAGCTCTAGGAAAGGTGCATATTATTATTCTGCTTTACTATGTGTAAAGTTTAAAAATGCCACCAGCTAGCCCAGTGTGGCGCCAAGTATCAATACTTAGAGAGAATGAAACATGCTGGTTCGAAAAAAAAGAAATCTGCATTCTTTACTTCAGAGATTAACTTCAGGGAGAGAGTAAGTTTTAAATTCTTAATACTGGCTGCTTTATTATATTCATTAAAGTAAAGTTCAAAACTTAAAACCACTTAGACTGTGCTGCACTGGAAATCTACTGCTATAATTCCAGCCTTAATGAAAATGAAGTGTTGGCCTAGCTGCATATATATCTCATACTGCACAGTAAAAATTTGCTCTTGCATAAAGTCAATATTTAATGGTCAAATTTCCCTTGTTTCCCACTAATAATGGATGTAGTCATATGGTTCAGTTGTAAATTCACCAGCTGGAAGTAATGAGATGAACTGTCCATAGCAATATGAAAGATACGCATGCCTATTCAAAGTCAATCCATCTGTGGAGATTCATGGAGAAGGATAGTAGGGAATTTTATATAGACATACAGTAAAACAGTTTCATGATACTGTAGGAACTTGAAAGGGTGGGGATGGGGGGGCTAATCATTACATTTGACTATTAAATTAGGAAGGGCAAAGCCTACACAATACCAATGGTATTACTCATGTCTGGAGGGGCATCCAATACCAGATGTCACTTTTCTGATCTTTCAAGCTCAGATCTTACAGTTTTTGGCACGTCAGATTCTGCATCTGAATACAATTATAACTAACAATACAGTCAGCATGTCTAACTATTTTTGCCTTTCTCTCTGCTATTTGGGAGCTAGGCTATGATGACTGTTGTTCAATCTAAAAGACTTCCTTGAGGTAATCAACTCATGAGGTAATGCTAAGGGATGTCAGAGAGTGGTGTTAAGGAACTGTTTGAGAAGTGCTACTGGTTTTAAACTGAATTGCTTGTTTATTGGCTGAACAATTATTCATCTGTTAGCATACCATACTAAAAATAATGTTGACAGTAAAATAGTAGCTTTTATTGGTAGAAACTGTTTCACTTAAGTGAGCATCTTGCTATTTCAATGTGATTACAGTGCTGTACAATATAACAGGAAAAGTCTGTTTATTTATTTAACAGGCACACAAAAGCTTACTGCCTTCATGATCAGATGAAAAGAAATATGCATAGGGAATTGTGCGTGGAGGAGAATAGCCTGCTCTTCTGATTTGTTATAAGATAAAGTCATCTCCCTTTATGCAGATTATTCATGTTTATTTATGGCATTCTTTGAAAGGAAAGACACTCCAATGCCTCAGGGCTATGGCCCAAAGTAAATAACTTGTCATAATATACCTTGCAAATGTTAATGTAAACCACAGGAAACCCGGGGAGGAGATGCACATGCATTCCAAAGCTGGGAAGTTATTGAATGTTTAGGCTTAAGGAGCAGATAGTTTTGATTGGGGATATTTCCCTTGTTTCTGTATCTTAGATGAATTACTCTGCATGAGTGATATCCATTGTACTGTGTTTATTCTTTTCCGCTTTTGTTCACCAATCACTATGATGTCTGCTCCTTTCCCAAAGATGTTCTGTATAATAAATATGTTAAGTCTGACAAGGAATGGATGGTAATGCAGCATCAATGCCCTCTGGGGTTAGTGAGTGCTCTGGTTATTTTTGTGTCTCTGTAAACTCACAATCCAGGCATTTGTATAGACAAAATCCTGACTTGAGTTCAATGCAGAGAACTTTCCACTAGGGGAGCTGGTAGCCTGGGTTTGAGCAGTAATACCCGGAGCAGCATCTTTGCATTTCTTGTTGCATTCAGGCTTTGTGCTTTATATTCAGTATTTGGCCAAAAAAAAAGAAAATAATAAGAGAGTGCACATGAGATGAATTAATGAAAGATACACATGCCTATTCAAAGTCAGCCCATCTGCGGAGATCCAAGAAGAGGGATAGTAGGAAATTTCATATAGACATACAGTAAAGTAGTCTTATGATACTGTAGGAACTGGGAGGGCATAATTCTTGAATTTGACTATTAAATTAGGAAGGGCAAAGGATGTCTTGTTAAGGATTCTGTATATAAAAAATTGTGGGTTTTTTATATAAAAAACCTCTGGATTTAGGTAGTGGCACAATTGCTTAGCTGACAGGTAAGGTGCTCTACAGTTAGACTATTAGTGGGAAATTTAGGGCCTGCTTACTCTACTTTCATATGCCAGTCTTATAGCTGGATGATTTGGTTAAAAGTTTGAATCTTGATCCAGCTGTAGGTAAGTCAGTTTTAGCCAATTTGGCTGTCTCTGTACTAGGAGATTAAACAATGCCAGAATACTGGCACGTGATCACTTCTACCATTAATTTGTTATCCTGCTTTTTAGCCTAGTTTTAGCCTCTGCCAAAAAACACTCTTCCGAGCAGTTCCCACAGACACAGTTCAGGAGTCAGCAAGAATGAGCAAGAGACTGCTACCAATAGGAAATTTGGATGCAAAGCACTTTGTTATATCAGCTGGAAAGAATGGTTCCTAGCCTATTTTTTTTTAGTAAGGAGATGTAGTTCTTGAGAAGAGAAATAGCCACTTAATATCTATTACATAAAATACACAGTATTTTTCTTCCTTTTGACAATTTTCAACTAGAAAGGTCTCTCTTCTGAACCACAAAATTCATGAATTTTTTTTAACATATTTTCAAATGTATTTGGTCATTGCCTTTTTTTCACTACTGAAAAAGAAAAGTTTTGTGTCTAAATTGTGTTTCTGTTATTATTTAAACATATAAGGTATTTTTATCTTTCTTACTGAACAATGGTGGTCCTTTAGGTTTAAGTTTATCCACCTTAGCATTAGGAACCTCTAAAAGGCATTTCAGTTTATCTAGCCTATGAATCATCCTCTTGATATGCTCTTTTCTCTGTACTAGGGGAACCCAATGAAGCTATATTTTTTAATTATACAGTCTGAATCTGAATTTAGTCTTGCTATTGTTGCCTTTTACTCAAGCAGATAGCAAAATAGGGTCTTGAAGCTTGGAATGTGAGAGCATTTCTAAGGTACAAGTTGTTAATAAATATTTTTCTTCTAATATTTACTCAAATATTTCCTGTTGGGTTTTTTGTTTTCTTTTACCTTGTTTACTTACATTTCAAATTACTGGAGCTGATCCTGGCTATGCTGAGTGAACAACTTTTATAAAATGCCTAGCATACGGAGTCAATAGACTGTTGTCCTCATTCTCTGTTCAGGTATCACATCTAAGCTTCTAGCATTGCATTGTCACTACATCCCAATATTTGCAATCCTATATCTAATATGAACATCACAATGAAGGTTGACCTAGGTTCTTCTTTTCTTGAATACCCCCAGTAATGAAATATGAAGTGAAGCAACGGTTTTTCAACATAAGAACATGGTATGTTTTCTAAAGGGCTGAAAAAAGACCTGCAGTGCAATTGCATCAAGAAAACAATGGCACAGCTGGGTTGAGCCTGACCTTTTACAAACCCCAGAGGAGTCTGCTTCTGGCACTTTGATTCAGGCCCCCTTCTGGATATAGTAAAACAGTAAGCCATAACAGTAAGAAAATATTGCAAGACTGCCCTGAAGCGCATTAATTTTGAGCATGCCAGCCTACCTCTATCTTTTCCCCTTTTTTTTTTTTAGGACTCAAAAGAAATTACCTCCCACAGTCTTGAGAATTAGAAGCCAAGTTGGATTTCTTCCAGCGTGTGGTGCAATTTTTCTCCACTTCCCTAAAAAGGTAGGATTGTGTAACTTAATAAATTGGTCTCATTGCAGAGTCACTGACAGACAGATATGCAGGTTGCTGCCAATAGGCATGTGTGCTGAAGGTGAGAATGAAAGGAGGTGGTGGAAAAGTGCAGTGGACGCAGCACTCAGAAACCATCTGGCTGAAGGAGATCATGCCTGTTGCATGAAGAAGGGGGAAATACGGATGTCAACAGCATGGAAGGTGACATCCATCAATCAACTTCTTCATTATAGCAAGAATGAGTACTGTGGGTCCTTGGGAGGAAGATGAAAGAAGGAGCTACTGAGCACTCATCGCACAGGTGGCAAATCTAAAACGGGTAACCTTTCACATTTCCAGTGGCAGGCAGGACAAAGAGTGTTTTTTAATTAATTATCCATAACCACAGGCACACAGACCTACACAGTATCCCACTTTCATATGTATTTCCCCTTTATGATAAAAAATTAAACTGAAAATTCTCATTATTTTTAAAAAGCATAAAAGTATATCTTACTAGGACACAATGTTTCAAGTCTCTGATCAAGTAAATTCTCTGTAATAAAATGCAGACAATTATTTTTCGCGTTTCCATTTAACTCCAAAGTGTAAGAAGAATGGTAGAAGAAGGAAATATGCCAGATGGTAACAAGAATAAATGAACACTGATGGCATTTTTGCTCATCTGAACCAAGAATTAGATGTTTAATTAAATCTCAGGCTCTGGGGACTAAAGTACGAAAGAATCTAGTCCTTCTGCACTTTCAAATACATGCCAGAGTAAATGGAACAAGATTTCCCATTCCCCTCAGAAATGGCACTAACCAGCAGAGGTAGAATACAGCCTACCTTTGTGAAGTCAAGAAAGAGCACAAATGCCTGATAAAGTATCTTTAGGCTCTCCAATACAATTGATAGAACTGGAAGCCTCTGGAATTGTTTTAGTCATTGGTATCATACGGCAAAAGGAAAACCAGGCCTGAGATGAGAACCTGTCAAGTATCCTGCTTACTTACAGGCATTTAAGTCTAACTAACTTTGCAGGCTGTTAAACATTCGTTACATACAGCAACTACAAGGGCTTCCAGAGGAGGAGGCCACAGATATCCTGATCTACTCTCTGAATCTCCCTTTCTACCACCAATCATAGAATCACAGAATCACAGAAGATCAAAGCTAGAAGGGTGACTTAGATCCTAATCAATTTGTAAATTCAGAGAGGGGTTTAAATCTCCCTGTCTCTCCTCTGTGAGCATACAGGGAGCCTTTAGAAAGGAGGGAGATAAAGATAAGTTCAGACGCACTTTTCTGTGGTTCGATTCTTACACTGGCAGGAATGAATGCCATCCAGAGGGAGCTTGACACGCTTGTGAGGTGAGCTGATGCCAACCTGATAAAGATTAACCATGACACCTGCAAGGTCCTACACCTGGGTCAGAGCAATCCCAGGCACAGCTACAGGTTGGGCAGAGATGAGATTCAGAGCAGCCC
>JASSUY010032651.1:0-34704 GCA_032466535.1 Forpus xanthops | reverse complement strand
GAGCCCCCCCCCCGCCGTGCTGTTAACACCCCCCGTTAACACCGCCCGGTTATACCCCCCCGTTAGTGACCTCCCGTTAATACCCCCGTTATTGCCCCGCCGCGCTATTGCCCCCCCCCCGTTGTTCCATCCCCATTATCCCCTCCCCACCCCTTTCACAGTCAGGGGCAGTTTCGGGGGTCGGGGGGTGCCCGGGTCCCCCCCATCCTCTTCTCATCTCTATGAGCATCTCAACCCCTCCCCGCGCCCTCCGCAGCAGCCTCGCTGCCTGTCACGATCGCGGCTGCCTGTCGCGACAGCACAGCCTCCCCTCCACCTGTTGTCACAGCCCTCGGGATGCTGGGGGGGGGGAAGCGGGGTACCCCTGCCCCTTGCAGCCCCGCGGTACCTACAGTGTGATGAGCCCGGACCCCCCCATAGGGCTGAGCCCCGCGGCAGAGCGGACCCCCATCTCCTGCCCCAGGACCATGATCCCTGCCAAGGAGAAGGTCAGGGCTCCCAAGGACAGCATGACGCTCCTGCCCTGCTTCTACTTCGTGGAGGTGCGTGGTGATGGGTTGGGGGCTCCATCCCCAGACCACCGTCCTGCGGCAGGGGCACTGTGCCATGCCGGAGCGGTGTCCCCAACACCCAATCCCCTCCTCAGCTGCCCATCGTGGCCTCCTCCATCGTGACGCTTTATTTCCTGGAGCTGACGGATCTCTTCAAGCCGGCCAAGGTGGGTTTCCAATGCTACGACCGTGCGCTCTCCATGCCCTATGTGGAGACCAACGAGGAGCTCATCCCTCTGCTCATGCTGCTCAGCCTGGCCTTCGCCGCGCCGGCCGCTTCGGTGCGTCCTAAGGGAGGATGAGGATGGAGCCTGCTTAGGGCTTGGGGTTGTGGGGTGAACCCCTGCTCCCCATGGGGCAGCGCACCCTGAGCTGCCGGTTCCTCCACAGATCATGGTTGGGGAGGGCATCGTGTACTGCCTGCAGTCCAGGCTGAAGGGCCGCACCGGTGCTGAGGGCAGCATTAACGCCGGCGGCTGCAACTTCAACTCCTTCCTGCGCCGCACCGTGAGGTTTGTGGGTACGTTGTGCCACAGCCCGGGCAGGAGCCGACACCGCACGGTGGGGGTCTGGAGGTGGTGGGGGGGGGGAAGCCCTCACCACCCTTGTGCGGGATGGGGGGTGACCCATTGTGCCGCCCCGTCCCCAGGCGTTCACGTGTTCGGGCTCTGTGCCACGGCGCTGGTGACAGACGTCATCCAACTAGCCACCGGCTACCACGCTCCCTTCTTCCTGACCGTCTGCAAGCCCAACTACACGCTGCTGGGCACCCCGTGCGATGCCAACCCCTACATCACCCAGGACATCTGCTCGGGCACGGATAAACACGCCATCCTCTCCGGCAGGTATGTGCCGGGGGGGTGCAGATGTGCCGCGGTGCCGACGTTCCTGCTCCATCCCAACCATAGCTCCGTCTTCCCGCAGGAAAACCTTCCCGTCCCAGCACGCAACGCTCTCGGCGTTCGCTGCCGTCTATGTGTCAGTGAGTTGGGTTGGGTGGCACTTGGGTTGGGTCCATGTGTCCCCAGGTATGGCTGGGGAAAGGGGGGATGCTGCGGTGGGTACCGGTGCCGTGAGTGGCGGATAACGGCCTCTTCCTCCCCCATCGCTGCCGCCACCAGATGTATTTCAATTCCATCATCTCGGACAGCACCAAACTCCTCAAACCCATCCTGGTCTTCGCCTTCGCCATCGCCGCCGGCATCTGCGGCCTGACGCAGATCACCCAATACCGCAGCCACCCTGCCGACGTCTACGTGGGCTTCCTCATCGGCTCCGGCATCGCTGCCTACCTGGTGGGTTCCATGCGGGCAGGATGCTCGGCGCGGCCGCGGCACTGGGGCGATGCTGATGCCGCGTTCCCGCTCCCACAGGCGTACCACGCTGTCGGCAACTTCCACGGCCCAACCGAGAGGGTCCCGGTGCCAGCGCCGACCAAGGATGCTCTACGGGCGCTGACGCAGCGCGGCCACGACTCCGTGTACCAACAGAACAAATCGGTGAGCACCGATGAGCTGAACCCACAGGCGCGGCTGGAGGAGGCGGCACGGCCGGTGCCACGGGAGAAGAACTCCTTGGGTAGCCTGAAGCGGGCGAGTGTGGACGTGGACCTGTTGGCCCCACGCAGCCCTATGGGCAAGGAGAACATGGTGACCTTCAGCAACACCCTACCACGTGTCAACACCCCGTCCATGGACGACCCCGCGCGTCGCCACATGACCATCCATGTCCCTGTGGATGCCTCCCGCTCCAAGCAGCTCATCACCGAGTGGAAGCAGAAGTCGATGGAGGGACGGAGCATGACACTGGCGGAGGAGGCGGTGGTGGCACAGGGCCGGGGCGCTGGGGATGCGGCTGAGGATGTCCCCCCGGCGCTGTACCCCACGGTGCAGGCGCGTGCGGCCGAGCGGGCGGCTGTGGGGCCCCGTGTCCTCATCCAACCCCGTGCGGGTACCTCGCAGCTCGTGCACATCCCCGAGGAGAGCCAAGCTGGAGCCAACCTCCCGGCCGGTGGCAGCGCAGCAGCGAGGGCCAAGTGGGTGATGGTGGCTGAGAAAGGGGGTGCGCAGCGGGTGGCCAACCCCCCGCGCCTCATGCAGGTCATTGCCATGTCCAAGCAGCAGAGCGTGGTCTCTGTCACCCCAAAGCACTCGGAGACGTCGTCGTCCTCCACCAGCTCCGACTCCTCGCAGTACCGCTCACCCTCGGAGCGGGACAGCTCCAGCATCATCACCATCGATGCCCATGCTCCCCATCACCCCGTTGTCCACCTCTCCGCCGGGAATGGGCCCTGGGAGTGGAAGTCGGGCCCAAAGGGGCCGGAGGGAACGGATGCCCATGAGTTGGGTGAGATGGGGAAGGAGTTCCGCGGCTTCCACCCGGCCAAGAGCGCCGGTGTCTCACCAGGCTCCTCCATCAGTGACATGGAGCAGGATGAGCCGCGGTACGGCAGCCTGGCCGCCATCACCACGGGAGAGTGGGGGGACCCAGCGGCCGAGGGGCTACCGGGCACGGCAAGCCGCGAGTCCACACTGCGGAGGAAGCCAACAGAGAGGGATGCACAGGGGGACAGCGAGGGGGACCACTACTACAAGAAAGTGCAAGCCGGGCGCAGGTTTAAGGACTGAGTCCGTCCCCCCCCGGTGCCTTCCCCATTCCTGGTGTTGGGGGGGGCATCCGGATGGGGCTCTGTGGCATTGGGGTGATGGAGCAGCGCAAGGATGCAGCCGAGCGCGGTCACATCGGACCCTGAGCCAGGCGGGATGTGCTGAGTCCCCATGTGGGACCCTGCTCCCATCAGGGCGCTGGGGATGCTCAGGAGACACTGTCCCCCCCCCAGGGTTAGGCAGCTCTGAGCACTTTGGACTTTCTTCTTTCTAACATGGTGCTGACATTCCGGAGGGGTTCATCGTTTATTCCAGCTCTGGAAGTGTATTCCTGAAGGGTGGGAGGGAGCAAATGGTGCTGAAGGGCTTTGGGGGGTCCGGATCGAGGGGTCCTGGGGGTTTGGGGCTGCCGTGGGGCAATGGGCTCTGACTCACGTGGGGGTTTGTGGATGCTGTGGGCCCTGCAGCCCCACATCCTGCACCACTGGGCAGTGTTGGGGAGGACGAGGGGGGACCGGGGAGGCTCAGGGCTGAGGCTCTGGGCACATGAGACTGTAAATAGTGCATGGGCTGATGGAGAGGGGGGGCCATGGGGTGGGCGCAGGGGCTGAGCTCTGACCCCAGGAGCAGCAGCAAAGCCCTGGGCTGGGATTCAAGGGGGATATGGGGGGGATTGGAGGCATTGTTGGGCAATGGATGGAACTGTGTGGTTTGAAAAGCAAATAAAGGTGTGGATGTTCCCCCACTGCACTCCTTCACCATGGGGCAGCTGCTGCGGGGGGGAAGGATGCTCCTAACGCACCGTGTGGGCCCCCACTTCCCAAGATGTGGCTGCCTGGGGGGTTCCCCATGCTCAAAATGGGCTCAGGATCCACCCCGGGCCAGGGTAAAACCCCCCAGAGGCTCCTCAACCCATTGACCATGAGCAGGATGTGACCACCCGGGGAGAGGAAGGGGCTGCGGGTCCCCATCGCACCCCAGGGCGCTACGGAGGGGAGGGTGTACCCCCCCCACCACGTTGCTACCGATGGGTTTCCCACCGCGTTGCTGTGACAACGCGGGATCCGACACCGCAGCATCCGGCACCGCATGGGCCGTCCATGCCCCCCCTCAACACCCGGCAATGGGCCCATGGCACCAAACTGCCACCGCCAATTGGATTAAGAGCGGATATCCCAAAGCCTCCGCCTGGCAAACATATGGATTATCCATCAGAACCCCGACGCGGCGCTGGAAAAGCCACCCCGGGATTAGCGGGAGGATCAGGGGCTGCGCCTGCCCAGTGAATGGGTTGGTGGGATGCGGGGGGGCTCAGCACCATTCGGCTCAGCAGCACAGGGGCCGAGGGTGACCCCCGGGGGGTGAAGCGGAGCCGGGGGGAAGGGAAGGGGGGGTCCCAGCAGCCCCCTTCGCCGCTCTCATGGCTCATTGCGGGCAGCGATAGCGCCACCGCCGCCTCCCGCTGCCTCTGACTGAACGGTTTCCATGGCAACTGCCAGAACCGCACAGCTCCCGCAGCCCGGACACCCCCCTGCCCCGGGGAGCAACACCCCCAGCAGCGATGCCTGGGGGCCCATTGGGGGAGCAGGAGCAGCCACATCCTCCATCCCCATCCTGCTTCATCCCCATCCTCCATCATCCTCCTCCATCCCCATCCTGCTCCATCCCCATCCTCCTCCATCATCCTCATCCTGCTCCATCCCCATCCTCCTCCATCCCCATCCTGCTCCATCATCCTCCTCTATCCCCATCCTTCTCCATCTCATTCTGCTCCATCCCCATCCTCCTCTATCCCCATCCTCCTCCATCATCCTCCTGTATCCCCATCCTGCTCCATCCCCATCCTCTATCCCCATCTTTCTCCATCTCATCCTCCTCTATCCCCGTCCTCCTCCATCCCATCCTGCTTCATACCTATCCTGCTCCATCCCCATCCTCCCAAGGCTGGGAACCATCCCGATCCCCACTGAAGACCCCCTCTGCTGTCACACCATCCCGGTCACACACCCAAGGTCAGCCCTGGCCCTGAGCTGGGGGGAGGCCCCACAGCCCCCAGACCCTGCCCCATCCCATAGGAACAGTGGCCGAGACCATCCCATCCTATCCCTGTGCCACACTGACCCCACCGGGGCCACTCCGGGGCTCCTATGAATCCATGGGCAGTATCCATCCTCGCTGGCAGCTGCCGTGTTTCCATGGCAACGCAGCCCATTGCGATCAATATTTGCCCGCAGCCAATGCTGGGAGGCCGCAATTCCTGCATCAGGGAGCTAATGAGCCATTCCCTACTGTGTGAGAGGGACCGGGATGGGAATCCAAAGCATCCCCAGGGAGCTGCTGCAGCCCCAGGCCTGCTTTAGGGCTCAGCCACCTCCTGGGAGAGGAGATGAGGTTGTACTGATCGTCCTGGCATTAACCACCACCAACCTCATGGCTCCAGAGTGCAGGAGCAGCATGGGAAGGGCCAGGGGCCACCACAAATCCCGTTACACTTCCGAGGAACAACAGGGATTCCCTTCCAGACGCTGCTCCATGCTCCACACTGATGTAGCCAAGGGCAGAGAACAGCGGAGCCATGGAAGTGACCAGATTCCTCCATCCACCTCCCCTGCCCCTGAGCATCCTCCTCCAGGCTCCTGCTCCCACTTCCCTCCAACGCTCCAGGTCACATCCAAGCACATCCCAAGGGCTCCAGGCCCAACGCTGACTGTTGGGAAGGAGCTTTACCAAAGCTGAGCACACAGGAAAGAACCCAAATCTGCTCCCTAGGACCAAACTGGCCCAAGAACCGGAATGATCCTGAAGGAGACAGGGAACGTTACTGATGCTGGCTGGGAAGCAGCAGACCCTCCAGCCAGAAAGCTCCAACACATCTAAAGCGTTAAACTAGAGAGCATTTGACCGGGAAGTGGGTTATTCCATGGGGATTAGCTAGAACACAGGGAAAGTTTAGGAATGTAAAGTAAAGGCAGAGTGCCAAGTGCCAGGTCCCAGGTCCGCTCAGTGGCTGGTCAGGATGGGACACACATCCCAGTGCCCTTCCAGGCATCACCACCACCCGCTCCACATGGATCCATGTGAGGAGGGATCCAGTAACATAAAACAAGCCGAAACCACACGAGGAGGGAAAATGAGAAGCAAAAACAGGCACAATAAAGAGAGAGGGAAATCAGAAGTGAAGAATACAGAAGAAATTTATTGAAAGCACAAGTACAGACTGGCCAACAACTGCTTTCTACAATCTGAACAGGAAATAATGGAGCTACAGAAAGGTACAAAGGTTGGTATAAAATAGTTTTAATTTCATTTCTTTTCGCATTACAAACATTGGTTGAAAGAGGCAATGGAATTCTGATGGTGCGTTAACGCTTCCCTGCCCCACCCCGCCTTCCGCAATACTGAACCTGGAATCGCTGGTATCAAAATATACATCTGTTTCACCATAAAAAAAACTGGTTTTGCTGCCCCCTCATGTCTTACAACAGGTATAAAAAAAGTATAAATATGTACACCCTTTTGTTACTCACATTCTTTACACGCAAACGCAGGGATCCAAAGGAAAAGACCCACGGGCGCTTGGTCGTGGGTCACCTCCGTTTGTCTGCACTTGGTTCCAGCCCGGGGGGGTGATTACAGCACTGGTCGAGGCACTCCCCCCCCGGGGCAGGTATCGTTCCAAGCAGCTCTTCCCCAGTGTCCTGGGGGAGGCTTCTCAAAAGCATTTCAGATCCAACCACAGCCCCACGGCTGTGGGGGAATGGGTTTGTCACCAGGGGAGGGAGAGGAGTGACACCCACCACCGGACGCCGGGGTTTGCCTTCCTGAAGGTTGAGGTGCTGGCAAGGAGGTGGAGCTTCAGCAAGAGGCTTTGCCCATGTTTAGGGGTAACCAAACCCAGCGGCGCCGGCTCAAGTGGGGCAATGCTTCCAAGGAAGCTGGTTTTCCATGCCGCAGCCAGATGAGGATCACGACCCCGTGTCAGCAGCCCAAGCTGAACCCTCAACTCAGACCTCACGCGCTTCTCCAGTACAATTCACATCCTTGAGAGCTCAGGGAGGAGCTACAGCAAGTTAAGACTTCCAAACACTCAGCGCCAGGCAAGTCAAGAGCTCCCCCACTAAGCCAGGAAATCCTGACTTGCAACACACTAAGACAATTAAAAAACAAACTTTGGTCCACAATTTGCAGAAAAAAACCCTGAAAAAAAGTACAAGATCCTTGTTATTTTGCATCCGAACAGGTTGCAGGTTAGAGGGAAATGTAAGGCAACATCGGATCACACTAAAGAGAAGGCAGAATGGCCCGGGAAAGAGGCGTGAGCCAGGAAAAACAAATACATGGGTTTTCTTGGGGGGGGGAACAAAGAAACCAATCTGCTGCAATCTACTTTGAATAAATTCCCTTCCTATAACTTGGGCTTGGAGGTTAAAAAGGTAAACCCTTCACCTGCATCCTTTTCTTTAAGGCACAAGCTCTTTGTGCCTGTCGCCTCCACTGCTTTGCTTCAGAAGTCTGCTTTTTGCTTCAGCTGGTTCATTGATCTCGGTACCTTCCTCATCCTCAGTCATGACCTCAGCCTGAAACTAGAAATTCCTGCCCTACAGATTTCACTTACCGACAAAAACAAGAGAAAGAAAAAGTAGAGAGGGTAATAGCACAAAGGAGTAAATTTCGAGTACGTTTATACCATCTTACCATTCTATAAAAAAGGTACTTAAAACTATTTCTTTTGCATATAAAGAGATTAGAATATTTGGTCAACTGGAAATATTGCTATAGGCACAGATGACAGCAACAGCATCCAAAAGTATAATACAAGAATTAACACCACCCCACCCCCTCCCCAAAAAAAAAAAAGCTCAAATGCTGAAGACATGCTATAAGAACGATGGCAGAGCTACATTGGTCTTGTTAATCTCAACTCAGGGGCACGAAGGTGACTCACGGAAGCACCTTCCTAAACGTGGGATATCCGTAATTCTCCAAATCTAGCCGAGTATTTAGATATATATATTTACACACATAATTTTTGACAGACTCATAATGATTCGTCTTCACAAGTGTCCAGCAGTGGTTAATTTTGTCTCTTGATGGAGGCTCCCGCACAGGCGGAGCCTCCGGTGCTATCAGCAATGGAATGTGAGTTGGGTTTGGGAACATTTCCCCACCCTGGCCCCTTCTGCTCAGTGCCAATGGGATGGATGGGCAAAGGAACTCCAGGAGCTCCCACTCGGCAGCTTGCAGATGGTGGTAAACCAGGAGCAGAGCGGGAAGTGGCATGAGACACATGATACTGTGCACAGAGACATTTCACAACCGCCTGAAGAGTCAAAGCCCAATTATTTTCTTTATCCACTTTGCCACCTTCACCTCTTCACCACCACAAGCTGATCCCGTTAAGCCAGAGCTCACTCATTGCCCTCAACTCTCCCAAATCCACTCCCTGCAGTTCAGATGTTTTCCCCCAAAGAAGGAAGAGGTTTAAGGCACAGGACAGCAGATGCACAGTTAAGGTAGGACCAACGTAACTTCTTATTGTGCTGGGTGAGTTGGGAGCTCCTGGACACCATGGGTTTGCAAACTCCTGACTCAAAGGCGCTCAAGTGAATTCACACAGTGGTTTTAGGTCTTTCAAGGCATGGATGGGTAAAGAAAATAGACAAGGCATCAATGTGAAACCTGATCAACGTGGTAGGATCTGTTTTTTGGAGGAAAGGGGAAAAAAGAACAGCAAGGGAGAGGGGGGAAACTTCCCAGAGCAGGTTCCAAACTGTAAACTTGAACTTGTGATTTGTATTGGAACAGTCAGGATTGTTACCCATCACCGCAAGAGGAATTAAGATTTCACTGGGTTTTGTTTTTAAAACCGGTAAACCGATTTCTCTCTAAAAAAATAAAAATCTCTGGTTTTTTTAAGGTCACTTCAGCTGCATTTTAAAGTGGCTTTTTTTTTTTTTTCATGGAATGATGGAAGTTGAAACCCTCGTGTTCAGCCTTTCAAGAAGGCCTAAGGCTGAACCCAAGAGGTTTTAAGTCAAGTCCATTTTGTCTCACGCCTTCCAAAGCTTTAGATGGTGGACTTCGAGAAGGACACACGCAGGTGATGGTTCTCACCCAGGTCATGGTTATGGAGGTCAATGAGTGACTGAATGGCCTCTTCCACAGAGCCCATCTGGATCAGAGCCATCTTACGGTCCTTCCTGACAAGACAGAAGGTTAATCAGGATCAGCACCACCTTGCGCTGAGCTTCCCCAACATGACACAGTGTTTTCTGACCTAACACTCCAGGCTAGCAGGAAATTAACTGCCCGGGAAACAGCAGTATCCTTTCTTTTTACATGGAGAGAGGCACTTCCATGAAAAATACGCATATCCAGACAGCTCACTTGGCTGCTTTGGTTTTCAATTCGTACCATGCATTTAATCCAGGGTTACTCCTGAACTCTTTATTGCAAAGAGCCAAATACTGCATCAGTGTCTTTTTTGCTCACCTGAGCCTGAGTCAGAATTCCATCAGAACAAAGCAGTTCTAACCCTTCTCATACTGAAAAGCACAGGGTAAGGACAAGATGCAAAACAAAACACTTACTGGAAGAATTTGAATCCTTTGACCACCCCACTGTTGCTTGAAAACAACATCCTAAGGTCTTCTTCAGTTACTGAAGGTCTGAAACAGAAGGTTTTAAAGTCACATGTATGCTGACAGGTTAAATTCATCTCTAGAAACAAACTCTCATCAGAACCTTTCCTAAGTTCCCTACCAGCAGATTCCTGAACTGGCAAGGCTGAGAACAACAGGAATAAGGGCAAGCTCTCCCCTTGCTAACCACAGCAAGCTGCCTGTATTCACTCTGCCCCACTGAATTTGCAGCCCATTTTATACTCGGCTACAGAGGAGCTCTCCAGGAGGATACTTACGGAATATTGGACAGATGAAGAGTGGCAGAAGGAGGAAAGATGTTCTGGAAATTTTTGGAGCCTGGTTTCTTGAAACGATGTAGAGGAGAATTCCCATAGTCCTTTGTCAGGCCGTGGGTTTCCTGCCCCTCACGGGGAAGCTGGACTGTCTGGTGCTTGGACAGGGTGATACGGATGGGCTTCCCATGGAGCTTCTGCCCATTTAAATGGCTCATGGCTGCAAAGGTTAAAGACAACACTGACTGCAACAGCCTTCACTCCCTTACTCAGCTACAGCCATTTAGTCTGGTTCTTCCCCATGCAAACACCACATTCTCCAGGAGCTGCAGGACAAACACTGACACTCTGCTTTCCTGCACTGTCTGTTCCATCTTCCCTCTGGGTTTGGCTCACACAAATCAAGCACACCTTACTCCAGAGCTGCTCCAGTACGAACTATGTACGCAAGCAAGCGCACGGACACACTCAGGTCTGGGGTCTTTATTTTGGAGGAAGAGAAAGGACTGATATTAAAGCTTTAACTCCCCATTAGGCCTCTTAATGTCAACAGCCTGATGCTGTTCAAGCTTGCTTACCAAGCTGGGCCTGGTTTCCATCAGTCATCTGAATGAGGGCATTCTCCTTCTTCTTAAATAAAATCTTCACCCTCTGCACATCACCATAGACTCCTTCAATAAGTGAGGAAAGAAGAAGAAACTTTAGATAGTGAAAAAAACCCATGAAGTCCTTAACTTAATATCAGCTAATCAATCCAATAGCAAAAAACATTCATTCACAACCAGAACTGATCTCATTCCAACCATGGTTACTTATTCTGCTCTAGTTAAGGAAAATTCTTATGTAGCAGAATAATAATGGAACAATACATTAAAGAAAAGACACTGGGTTTCAGCAAAAAGCAAAACTCTTACTGCCAGAAGACTGGACAATTTAGCATGCTATCACCATTTAACTCTTCTAAAAGACATGCAAAGCAATAACCCATGCATAACTGAACATAAACCAAAAGGCAAACTAAATTAAACAGCAAACTAAGTAAAACAATGTAAAAAAATAAACAAATTTAAATTATGCATTCAAAAGCCAAAAAATAAAGCAAAACTGCAAACTGTACATTTCTGAAGTATCAACAAAACAAAAAGTAAATCTCAACTAAATGAAAAAAAAAACCAAGGTAATAAAAAGTGTGAATAATAACATACCGAAAAGAATAAAGAGGCATTGGGGTGTAACTCTCTTTAGAGAACAGCAGAGCAAGGCAGCGGAGGGACAGGGAAGAGGTAAGGAATCGAAGGGGAGAGCGAGGTTGCACAAATCGTCCACAACGAGGAAGGGCAGAGTTCCCGCAGGAAATGGCGAAATTGGTTGATGGATGATGAAGTTTTCAAGATGGTTAATATTGAAGGGCAGGTTGGTTTCCGAAGAGCAGGGTTTATGGTTTTTGGTTTGGTTTGTGTTTGTTGGGTGTTTTGTTGGGTTTTTGTTTGGAAGGGGAATGTTTTTATTGTTTTGTTTCAAGCAACAACAGGAAGCAGAAGTACCGTGCAGTCAGTTGGCAAAGAAATTCCGGATCAGGGGAAGAAAAAAAATTCAGGGATGGGGAGAAAAGAAAAAAAGTAGCAAAAAACACAGGTCAGTAAATACATAAGGAAATATGTAGTGTTCCATCAGTCAGATTTATAGAATTCTACATACAATAACTCGCTTACAGAAACAGTTAATAGGTTTTACCTAGTGGAACACAATGATAAAGAAAAGGCATTTTTACTTCAGATATACAAAGATGTAAGAGACAGTATCACAACAGAGTGACTTCTACAGGCTTCAACGGTCAATTCCACTGCAACGGGATTCCCTAAAATTGCACTTAAAAAATAGTTGCTCCAATTGCAAGAACTTCTTAGAGGAAATGACTTCACAGCTCAGGTCAAACCCGGCTGCATTTGCTGCTTTAGGTCCAGCGACTGCAGGAGTGCTCCATGCTGTGCAGTCTAATTCACTGCCTCTACAGCAAGAGATATTTCTGGATGAGCAGCTGTACCGCTACAAAACACCCCAAAGGTCTGCTAAAAGCTCTTGCTCCAGAAGAACCTGGTACCTGGTTTGCAAGAGGCCTCCATGAAGGCTCACCATGCAGAAACCCCAAACTGCTGCTATGCAGGCAGCTGGAAAGGCAGGGAAAACATCTCTGATTCCAAGTCAAGCCAGTGCGACAGAGGCACACAGACTTCTTCCACTCATCGGGGAAAGGAAAAAGTGAGTTATTTCAGCTTCTACAGTTCCAAATCAGGGAAAACCCACCTATGTTAGAGCAGAGCAGTCACTCCAGAGAAATACTGTCTCTTAACTAACCAGTTGTGGCACAGGTAAGTTTCTACAACACTGATTATACAGGCAATGGAAAAAGTTTCATGTCTGTTAGTTCACAGCTTCAGTACAAGTATCAAAGTCTCTCTAGCCCAAAGATAAGCTGGATGGATAGTGAAGAGCTCACCAAAACCCACAAGGCATGAAATAACTGCTCTCTCCTACTTCAACAAGAACTGTGTGCACCGTTCAGACACTGCCCGGAGCTGAGAACTCATGCAAGTTTAACAGGTCCGGTCCAGCACAGCCCTTGGGCCTGCCACTGCCACCCAAGCTACCAAATCCTCCCAAGAACCACACTCCTGACAGCACTGGTTGAGAATAATGTCACCAGCTCTTAATGTTTGGGACTTTTGTTTGACCAGCAAGTCATGGGAGTGAGGCAGCAGTCACACCTCCTGGGATGGCAGAGGAGTTCCTAGGTAGAAGAGCAACTCATCCAAACCAAAGCTGTATCCCAGTCCCTGCCATTATTTCATGCCCTGGAGAAAACAGTAATGACAGATAAAAAGAGCAGTCTGAAAATATTGAGTCAATTGGTTCATCTCATCACGAGTTAGAACACTTTGATCATTCATCACATCCAGGCTTTCCCTTTGATGCAAAAGAGGTTTTGTGGTTACTCTGACATCACTGTGTAAGTTTGAGAGCTTTGCAAAGTAGCATTAACTTGTGTGCACAAGTCCCACCAGTTAAAGGGTTTTGCAGCAGACTCTACTGCACACACCAGAAGTTTCTACACTTTCAATCCAACAACGAGCCAAAAGCTGACTGAAACGTCCAAGACACCCATATCAGATTCTCTTGTGCTGCTGTCTTTTGTGAAAGGTTTTTGTTCAAGTATGATTTGCCTCATTTTTAAAGAAATCCAAATATTTCAACCCACTAAGTTAAGTAGAATTGAAAATGTAAACTGTGAGCTGTTAAGGGGTTTAGCTAAGGAAAAACTTCCAGGAATCCTGGAAAGGGAAAATGTGCAAGCACATGGGAGAGGAAATACTGCACAGGTACAAGGTCAAGCTGGCAGGCGTTCAGACACTACACAGAAAGAGCAAAGGTCAGAACAAAGTCTCTCTGTAGTTCTGAATTAATGTATTAAAAACTAGAACATGCCAAGGAAAAGAAAGCATGGACATGACTATTCTGTGACCCAAATGACACTACTCCATGGGAATGGCAGGGAGACTCCAAATAAAAAGAGGGAGGAAGGGAGAGGCATTGTAGTCTTTATGGGATGAGAGCAGGCAGGCAGCATCCTTGGCTTTGAACCAAAGAAGAGCAAGGTTTTAATTTGAGATGGACTTTCTCATTTCCCTTCAGCAACTAGAGTACTGATCTGCTTTGAGTTTGAGAGCTGGCAGAGCACAGCAGCTGCTTTTCTAGTTTTGCCATTTCCTTTAGGTTATGGCAGCATTTCACTTTCAATGACTTTCAGCACAATTTGTGTTCAGAAAGTGAAAGCAGAGGTAATAGAAGGAGGAAAAAGAAGAGTAAAGTTAGGACTCCACTAACCTCAGGATTCAGACTGCTAACCAGCAGCACACAGTTCCCTGCCCCAGTGAGGCCGGGAATGGCAATCCGTCCTGCTGCAGCCGCTGCAGCTGCTGGGATAGCCAAAGGAGCTAGTGCTCCATGAACACTTGGAACTGTCAGGCCTGGAAATTAAAGAATATTAACCAGTAAAGAAATTAACAGCACGTACTCTAGTGTATTTGCTGCACCAGAAGGGAGAACAGCACCTTCTGTAACATGCAAGTCATAGTCCGAACCACAGTGATCATGTATGCTAAGAGCAAGAGGAGCCTCCAATTCTGGTGCTGCAGGAAATGTCATGGTTTGTAATGGGATTTGCTCTTGCAGTGCCTGGTGCTTAACGGGTGCCTTAGCACTCTCTGGTTGACTACCATGTGCTGCATGTCTCACAAGAAGCGGAATCAGCACAAAGCCTCCTCAGCTCTGCTGGTGCAGGAAAGGTATCACACACAGTGCAATTGGAAGGGTCTTTCCAATCAGTGCATGCCAACACACTTCATCCTTTAACCATGCATCAAACAGTAGGTGTTAGCTGGTGGTACACTACCACCAGCTCATCTCTTCAGGAATGGAGAAACATTAAGTTTTATTTACAGGCATTTCTATGTTGCTCACAGTAACTGCTGGCACCTTGCTGCATTAGCCCTCCGAAGGGCAGAGCTTTGGAGTTCAAGAACAACCACTAGTAATCAATATAATCCCTCCTCCAAGTGCCACAGGATATTCCCCTAACAGGGTATGAACAGAACATTAACAGTTCCACCCTTCTATCTGCGCTGGTTTGTCACAAGCAGGGAAACTCCATCAAGCTCCCAGGAAGTCAACGGAGTTTGGTATGCGATGAAAACCAAAGCAGATCTTGTTTAGTCTGGGGATACAGTGAGTCGGTTCAGCACCTAAGCCCCAAGCCTTGAACCTCAGGCACTTGGTTACTTCTGCAAATAGTAGTAATTTGTTACCTGCAGTATGAGCTGTAAACTGCCAGGGCAGCTCTAACAGTGCATGTCACATGGGTCAGGGTTAAGCGACAGTTTTACTCCAAATATTTAGGGGAAAATGGACAAGGATTCCTTGCTTTTGACCACATCTACGTCTGTCAAAAGTGAGATCCCAACCTCTGTATCCACATGAGGAAATTCAGAACATTTCACCCCCCTACCCATCTCCCCCAGTTATTTTAACTACTGCCTTTACTGACTACCCCATCGCCCTCTTTGCCCTGGGATACTCCCTAGCCAGAGGCACTACATCTCCATTCTTAGTTGAGGTCACGTACTGAAACACCATTTTCCTCTATGCCCTAGTGCCAGCATTGAGAACTGACATCACTAACTTCCCAAAATATGGCTACTTAGCTTTAAATCATCAAGATGCTTCAGCAACAGAAAATCTATATAAAATTTCAACTTACGAAATACAGTACCTGCAGCCTGAGGAATAGCAAAGGCAGGAGGAAAGCCAGTTCCTGCATATGGAGAAGGAGAGATTATTCCTGGGGCACCTGGGAAAGATATACACATTATACAAAACACCCAATATAGCAAGAAAACCTCTACACTTAGCTGGAACGTCTTGATCTGGCTTTCAACATATGCATTTAGTTGAAACCTAAACCCTAAACCAAGCAGGAATTCAAAAATGCCTCTAATGGAACACTGAGCTTCAAGACACTACAAGAACAATTCCTCCTTCCTCTAACTGCTGTTCCCACACAGCTGTTAACCAGACTACAAGCTCCTGTAACTGCGTAACCACCCCAGTTTTCCAAGTGCAGGTGACACCACCCCAAGTTCATACTGTTGGCAAAGCAGCAGATGGCACCAGAAGCCCAGACAGCTGCAATGCCTCCACCAGTCCTCACTCAAATGGAAAGAAGCTTCCAAAGCAGCAGCAACCACCCATAGCCACATATGCCTACTAATAGTTTGCACTACTCTGGATCCAGTGGTTCCTAAGTTTTCCTCCTTAGCCATATTCCACAATTCTGTATGACCCAACAGAATCATAGAACGGTTTGAGTTGGAAAGGACCTTAAGATCATCCATCCCCCTGCCATGGGCAGGGACTCCTTACCCTAAGACCACACTGCCCAAGGCTGTCCAAACTGGCCTTGAACACAGCCAGGGATGGAGCATTCACCACTTCTCTGAGCACCCTGTGCTAGTGCCTCACCACCCTTACAGTGAAGAACTTTTTCCTTACATCCAACCTGAAAATATACCCAGGTTACATCCCCTCCCCTTCCCCAACTGCCACATACATCAGTTCTGTACCCACTTCAAGGATTCTCACCAAAAGCAGCTGCCATGGTCTGATCAAGAGGGGGCTGGCTGTCCCCAGAAGGTAGGTCTGGTCGCGTGTAATCTCTGCTCTTATCATTATTGTATTTTACATTGAGACTTGTGAGCTTTGAGAAATCTATGCGCAGTGTGCAACAGGCATTGTAGATGTTCTGTCCATCCAAAGACTGCAAAGAAACAAACCTTTCCTCACCCAAGATGCATTTACACTGAGATCACACAGAAAGTGCTACAACAACCCAGGTACCAAGGCTCTGTTGGGACATCTGCAGGTATCTCCCATTCTGTGTTGAGAATGCACCACTTCATCCCCCCTTCAGTCTTCCCCATTAGCTTCACTGCTCCTGCTCATGGGCAATGCTCACATAATCCTTGTGATTTCCCACCCCCCAGCATTGATCTGACACTATTACAAGTAAGCCTAGAAGTGAGAATAGTTCAGGTATTGTCACTGCAAGCACTCTACTCACCAGTTTGGCATGCTGAGCGCTCACTGGGTCAGCGTACTGCAACAGGGCCTGGAACTGGTGGTTCTTTGTGAATGTGATTATCTTCAAGACCGTACCAAACTTGGAAAAAATCTGTAAGTGAACAGTTGCACCTCCTGTTAGCTCCTTCCCAGTGAGTTCGTTTCATACTGATCTCCATGAGGAGAAGCAGAAACAACAAGACATTATTCCTTCACCCTGTTAGCTTTCCAACTTTCAAATGTAAGTTTATGAACTAGCATCCTGGAATCAGACTAGAAAAACACTGGAGTGACCCAGCTGTCTCCTTAAGTGTTTGTTAGGAACTATTACACAAGAAGGTCCACATACACCTTCCCAAAGTGAAGCTTTTCCAAGCATTTCACAGTTGCTTCAATGCAGTCAAGCCTGCATTTAAAACAGAGAGATGAAGTCAAGCAACTGCAGCAGGAACTTGCCAAATAAGCTACTGCCCAACAACCTGCAGACACAGGATTGGTTTTCCCCTACCCTTGCAGACACGCAAGAGGAAGCTACTTCTGCTAAACCCCAAGCAGAACTTGAAGAGCCATCCTGAAAACGGAACTGTTTGTCCCTTGCACTGTACCAGACTGTGATCCAAGGAAAACAGATCAGCAATCAAATCTCTAGAAATTAAAGTCAGGCCAGACTGGAAGAAAACCAGAGGAATCTCATGTGGGTGTTGGGGTCTCCAGAAGACTTTTGGCAGCTACGTTCAGAACTTTTATTACAGAGATAAACCCACATCCTGTTAGAACACAGACATGGCAAACACAACCCCTCCTTCCAGGACCACCTTCAAGAGGTGTGGTGCCATGTTTTACCTGATGCAGGACATCCAGAGCGACAGGATAGAAGAGATTCTCCACAATGATCCTCAGGACAGGGCTCTGGCCAGCCATGGCCATTCCTGCATCCACGGCTGCGGCAGCGCCCGGCAGTGCCAGGCTCCCCGGTGGTGCCAAGTTCACTGCTTGCAGAGCTGCCTGAGCACGCTGCAGAATCAGACACTGTTAGACACACACCTGTGCTTGCACAACAGACACATGCAGCTTTCCTTGAGCTTCCTGACTACAAACTGCTAGAACTCAACAGTGAGCACAACACAGAGAGCAGTTTATGGCTCCCAAGGCTGGGGATGTACTGACTTTGGCGCATTTCAAACATGGGCCGTGCAGACCATCCCCATCAGTAAGAGCAATATGAAAATACTAACTCGATAAAATAGCTTATTAGCAGTAGCATATGTACTTTTTAAGTACTTTCTAAGGCTAGAACCTTGCTCAGCATCTATTGATGCAGCAGAATTATTCCACTTTCCAGAAAAAGGGAAAGCTAGGCTCTTCTGGGGTGAAACTCCATCTCCAGAATGCTACATAAGCTGAAAGGACTGAATAAGATTAATGCCCATCCGTATTGGGATCCAGGAGCAAGAACTGGCTGGGAATTTACTCTCTGTAGAGTCCCTCTTGCTCACACAGCATTGATGCTCTCGCTGTCCTGCATAAGGTGCTGACTTTGTTACCCACTAGTATTTTCACCTGCATAGCATTAGATGCTCTGCTCCTTACGAAACTCAGCCTGAAAAGTGAGAGGCAGCAAACTGGGTGCACTGGGTAACCACCCCGATAAGGAACCACAAGTAACTTGAACTTCTTTCCAGTGTTCCCATCCTGAAAGGCTGCCAAGAGCAGCTGAGTCAAAACAGGGAGCTTCTTACCCTGTGCACAGCAGATCTTGCACATAAACTCCAGACAGCCCAGACAAAGCCTGAGGAACTGCTGTGTTCCTGTGCTGCCTGACTCAACACCAGCACTTCCCAGCAACAGGCTGCACTCTCCTGCATGCTCCAGTTTTGCCCCATCAAAGCTTCATTTCATATAAATCTTGAAGACATTAAATTAAGCAAGTCTTCAGATCCGCACTCGGTTACTGTTTCTACCTAAAGGATGCTAAGCCACCTTCTATCTCCTATTCACTTTGCACCTTCTTCCCTGACATGAAGGAAGATTCAGCAGCTCATTTAACAGCCTGAGACTTTGGATAAAAGCTGTTCTAAAAGACTTTACTCTTTGACTGTTAAACCAAACCTTAAAGCGCCCCCCCCCCCCCACCCCAGGCCTACATCAGCAGCACAACTCAAGCCTGAAGCTAAGAAATGTCTCTCCCTCCCACCAGTATGACAACGTTAAGAACAACTAACAGCTTGGTTTGGAGTGTTGTCCGTCTTCAGCTCCTTGTGGTTAGAGAACTGAATGTAGATGGGCTGACTTCGGAGGACTGGAGTGACAGTAGTGTAGTAGTTCACCATGGTGTTGGCTGCCTCCTCCGTGTTCATTTCTATGAAAGCCTGTGCAGAAGTGAAACCCAACAGACACACATCAGAGCAGCTCAAGACTCAGCATGAACACTTGGCAACAGCATCATGCTATAACTGGCTTTAGGAGGAACTTCCAGTTGAACTGCAACTGGATTTGATTTTCACAACTGCATTTCCATGCAGGTTTCTCTACACAGGATTACGAATCGACTGTACATAGGTCAAGTGAGGCTCTTCACTGTCCAGACCAATTTAATGTAATGTTTCAGTCTCACCCCAAGATCTCCATGCTACATATATTTAGGAAAGAGGCAGCAGTGTCTGCAGGAACACAAGCATACAGCAGTCATCCAGATTCTTAACACCTGTCATTTAAGCAAATCCCCATACCTCTCTAAGGAGTAGCAAGCCCACCCACTGCTCTGTAACTTTATAGTCTTCTGCTTCAGAACAAAAGCCTAAGGGATTGTGGCAAGTCATTCCATTAAGTACTTACACATAATCACAGCAGGTGATATATCAGAGGCACATTTTCATAAGTAATATTAAAAGTAGAGTATTTTAAGAGATTATTAAAGCTGGCTTTGGCTTTTTGCTCCTTCATTTGCAAGACAATTTTAGTTACCAAATTAGCGCACACCTTTTGCATTACCCAAGAGTGATTTGGCTTTACCCACCTAATTCATTTTACCTGTAAAGGTGTCCTTAATATGCAAAGTTACACTGGTGGTTACTCAACTGTCAAAGCAGCTTGAGTGAAAGAGGCCAACTCATGTCACTGCTGTCCAAATAATTTACCTGCTCTGCAATTTAGAAACCAGGCACAACGCTAATTATATGAGACAACCTGTAATTATGGACTTAGCTCCTTGCACAGCCTGAAAATAGTATTTTCTACGGCTCATGGGATAATCATGGAAAAGACAAATAATAGTATGCAGAAGTTATTGACTCCTAATACTTGACAGTTGTTTAAACAACTTGGGCTTGGTTTACAGATGACAAACTCATCAAGCCTTTGCCACAAGCCCCGCGTGCAATTACAGAGACAATACCTGATTTTTGCCTTTCAACATGAGAAGATTGGTGACCTTGCCAAAAGGTAAGCCCAAGGAGATGACCTCTGCCTCCGTGACATCACTGGGGAGCTTACGGACATGGATTACTCGGGATGGGACTCCAGCACTTCTATCACCTTTGAATTTTTTGATGTCGTTTCCATTAGCTGGAAAAACAAAGAGTTACCCAAAACTTCAGAGCTCCTCACATCCAGCCTGTGCTCCCCATCCAGTTATTGCTCTCTTACAGAGACATTCCATAGTCTAATTCCACTAAAATCTGAAGACACATGGTTTTACTTCACTTCCTCACCACCCCCACCAAATGACACGTTGCAAGTAATGTTGCTGAGCACCACTGCAGTAGAATCAAGCCTCCAGTGGCCATTTCACAGCTCATTTACAGCACACACACACCCCACTACTCTGTGTAGGGCTGAGCCTCTAATGCTACAGCACTGTTCAGATGCTTTTCACTTGTTCTGACACCCTTAGCAGGGAAGCTGCTTGAAGGGGACATCTAAAGCAAATTATACTCTTAAATACAACCCAAACTGTCCTTTTGGGTCAGCTGGATTGTCCACAGGGCAAAGGCTGCTACAGCACAGCACCAGAGCTGGCCCAGTGCGGCAGGGAGGCCACAGGCAGGGCATGAAGGTAGCTCCAAGACAGGCAATTCAAGGCACTGACAAGCAGAGGGCAGAACTCTGGACTGAGCACCCATGGATACAGTCTTGGGTGGGATTCCTGCCCTCTCCTTGGGTCACACTCACAGAGAGCAGCAAATTATTTCATACAGCCAGAATAACGGTAGAAAAAATCAACTGTGCTTTAAGTTTAGAGCAAAACCTGCATGTTCTAATCCTGTAAAATCATTTTAGCAACTGGTCCACCCTGATTCTCTTCAGTCCACTAAAACTCATATAGGTATAGGGCAGAAGTTTATTATTACTATTCAGCACTGTCCTACAAAGGCCTAGGAAACACCAAAACTGAAGAGGTTTTAAAACCCAGACCTCCTCCTAGTATTCACAATGCTTATAAATTGCTATGCTTTTCTAAAGGCAACATTACCTGCAGAAGAATTGTTGTCGTTCATGATAAAGGGTCCGTTAGTAACACAAGTAGGGAAAAGCTCGTCAGCTCCCCGCTGGAAAAGAAAAGATGAAAGGTAAACTGAGAGCATTTCTACTGAGTTCTATTCAGGTCCTCCTAAAGCTGAACAATTGAGACTGAGCTGTAGAGAAGCTGAAGTGTAAGTGAAAACATACTGAGAGTGGGCAGTGAACCTCACCTCCATAAATTAAATATAAGAAAGATCCAATTTAGTAATTGAGTAGCACTATCCAGTATCTTTCTGCTAAGCATTAGGGATGTTCAGAGCTGAAGCATCACTGAATTGTACAAAACCACTAAATGCACTGAGATATACCAGGAGGATGGGAATGCAACAGAACAGTCCCACAGGTGATGAAGAACAAACCAAACAGGCCCCCTAGCAACCACTAAGGACACAGGAGGGTTACCAGGAGCAAGGACATCTTAAGCAAAAGACAAGTTGCCAGAAGCTGTCCAAAACTGTTAGCGCGTGACTTGGCCATTATGGATCAGTTTTAATTTCCAGTTACCAGCAGAAGATGCAACTATGAGAAACAGAGACATGACAAAGACATCTCTTCCCTTCCCTACCCCAAAAAAGGGCAGTGTAGGAATGTAGCATTACTAGCGAAAAACTACTTTTCAGATTTCACAGCAGAAATAGGTCCACATTTAACAATTTGGATTCTAGTACGGAACAGACTGCCACCGGTATGGCATCTTGTAGCCACAATGCCCAGAACAGCAGCACCATCAAGTCTCAGAGCGCACATATAGATCCATTCTGGAGCAGAGAAACCAAACAACCAGGGGGACTAAACCTTCAGAATCCCACCCTCTGCTACCCTTTTGCTCCACATCAGCATCAAAGTGGCTACTGGCAAAACCAAGCCCTACAAGTAGCCCAGTGTATCCCAACATCTGGATTCTGCAGCACTGGGAAGGGAGAAAACATCTGACAAAGCAATTCTAAACCAGACCGCTCCTACTACAATTAGACAACAGCCCTGGTACTGCAGAGCTTTAGAAACACATTTGCTGCAGGCTTTTTAGGAGGTGTAGGTGTAATTCCATCTGCTCACACAAGTCACTCAGCCCAACTGCCTCCAAGCCACCCTAGCTAGTCTAACCCAAGCAGGAGCTACGAAAAACACTACTCAGACTACAAATCACTTCTTAGCACAATCAATGCTTATATACGTAACACAGCTCAAAACGAGGATGGCTCCATTACACAAAACTACTTTAAATCCCATTGTAAACTGTTAGCAAACACAGTAATATAGATGTAACACAAAGAAGTGTTTTCTCACAATTCTCTGCATTGCTCTTGCAGAGAAATGCCACAGTCAAAGGCTTTCACCAGCAGAAAAAAGAACAAAGCTCATGCCTGCCTTGTTTAGCCCCCCCCCCCATCTTGACGGAAACATGCCCTGCTTCACTCTGCGGCTACCAGACACTCCATCACCCACCATGCCCTACATGTGGCAGCACCTGCAGAAACACTATCTGTGTGACAACAGCAGCTCCTCGCTCCCTTCCCAGCACACAGGCAGAAGTAGGTCACGCAAGAGCCCCGGCTCACTGCAGAGCACACAGCACTTGTGCTTTCAAACCCTGTGTTTCTTGTTTGACTGCTCGCTGCTGGCTCTTCAAAAGGCAGGCTCAAGGACTTTGATCTCTTGGATCCAAGGCATTAGGGCCAGGTTCCAACCCATAGTTCATGCGCGGCTGCTGGTCACCTGCAGCGCTGACCAGGTTCCACCAAGGCTGTGGGCACCAGCAAGGTCATTCCCCTCTGACACAGTGCAGGAATTGGGAATAGGTCTTTTTACAGCTCTTCTAATTAGCACTTGGATTCACCAAGCTAGTCTGGGAGGCTATTCCCTGTGATCCCAGACTTTTGATGACTCAAGTTCATGCATAAATCCACAGGTAAAGGAAAAAAACACAGCACTTTACTGTAAAAACACTCTTGTGCCCGAGCTCCTGCAGCCACTTGGGGCATGGCTTTACTCTGAGGCCTGGGATACAACTGGCAGCTATTTACAAGCACCAGCCAGCAGCAGACAAAAGCCCTCCCAATGCAGACAAGTGTTTACTGGCCTCATGAAACCCCTCACATGAGGCCTTAATGGGCCCTGAACTGTAGAAAAAAGGTTCCTGAATAGCAGCTTGTACATTTGTGAGCACAGAGAACTCCACCACACCCAGTAGGAATCAATGCATCTGTGCAGGGGCAGCCCCTGCAATCCATCACTGCAACACCAGAGGAACAAGCCACATACTTGGCTCTTATGGAGGCAAAACCAGGAAACTCTAAATTGGAAAAATAAACATTTATGGTATTATGGAAAGAATTTCAATTCCCTGAATTTCACTTTCCTGGTGACTTGCTTAATAACAACATTTTCTCACATATTGCAATCTTTACCTGCACAGTACACGGATAAGGAATGCTTCTGGCTGCTGGGTTCCATGTTCATGTTTCTTTAATGAAAGAGCCATTTCAATCCACTCCCCTCTTATCTTGGAGACAGTCTCTGCTGCCTACTATGCCCAGAGCCAGGAGGCAGAGGGGGACAATTGTTCCACATCAAAAGCAGCAGCAGGCAATTTGTAAGCTTCCCAGCTGGAAGTACGTGCAAGCAAAGACAGAAGGATACAACAGTTGGAAAACCTCTACTATTCCAAGGACTCTTCTCTACACATGGAAGTTCATAGGCAGTACATGCAGAACTCTGTACAGTTATACCCAAATCCTTCCACACAGGCTGCCTTTGAAAGAATCACTTTTCTAGGGCAGCCTTACCGTGCACTGAGGAGTTACAACAAGGAGTAACACCGAGCATGCAGTGCAGCCAAACCTCCTCCAGCCACAGGATACTGCATCAACGACAGCTCTTCAGCAGTGTCTGTTCCTCCTCTGTTACTCTTGGAACTTACCCCAGATAAACCCAAGAAATCTCTAATGAGGACCCAAAGCCAGCCTGCTTCTTGGAAAAGGTTTAGAAGAGTTTTTTCACCACCACCACCATACCCATTGGGCATCCTGACAATAGGAAAGCCAAGACAAAAGTGACTGATTCTGAGGTATTGTTTTATTCAGGTTTAAAACCACTCCAACAGCAAAGCAAACGGCTGTGTGGGTGCTCAGCAGCCCACCAGCACCAACCCTAACCTCCACCCCTCTACCTCCTTCAGTCATGACTACCACAGGAAGACCCAACCATGTTAGCAACAGCCCAAGACAGCTCTTCAGATCCTCATGCTCCCATCCCTGCTCGCAAGAGGCGTGGATTTCTGTTGACATTTGCTGAGCCAATTCTATTGCAGCAGCAACAGTGTGCTCACAGCAACCAAAGCTTTCACTTGAAGAAACAAATCTCCACTTCCTGGTCACAGGAAACAATCCCCACTCTGCAGTGCCTCCCCAGGCTGCTCCCACCACAGAATCACCAGGCAGAACCCGGCCTGGGATATTTCTATGACAGCAGCTTTCTGCCTGCAGCACTCCTGGCTACAAAAGCTCTACTGCTCAAGCTGTGTTCATTTACTCCCAACACCCCTGGCTCCAGGTAGTTTTGCCATCAGTGACTTAGTTCCCTTTTCTGACCTAAAGGCAAGGTAGATTTCAAATAGTTCCAATTTTTCCGAGTTATCTTTGGTTGAACTTTGATCTTTTTGATTTAGTTTTAACATAAAAGCTCTCAGAGCTTTTTGGCCAGGCTTTCCCAGCTTAAAAAACAACTCTCAGTTGTCCCATTGCAGCTAGGATTTTACCTGAAGCTTGTCACAGTTTGGAGTAAAGCCATAGATTGTCATAACTTCTGCCAGCACACCTACACATGCTACAGCTGCCCCATGTAATCCTTGTTCATGGGAAGGAAGATGTCAAGAGCCAAACCCAGGGGCTGCAGGAAACTCCTGGCTTATGAGAACCCTGCAGAGAGCAGCAGCATTCCCTGCCCTGACTGCAGAGCTGCTCTAGTGATGAGTGATAGTATCACTCCTTCTGATGTAGAACAAGGTAGATGTCGGTGGGGTACAGGCCATCACCTAAAAGGCACTTCCAGGAAGCAAAGCACCTTGAAAACCCCCTTCTAGGAAGAAACCAATAATCTGGACTGTTGGAAGTCCATGGCTTGCTTAAGTTCATATAAAACCCTTGTCACAAGTCTCATGATAGAGCACACCAGCATCCTTCTTCCATTCTATTTCATTTTGCCCCAGGTTTGTAAGCAGACTTTGGAGCCACTGAAAGGCCACCATAATATTTTGCAGAAACGACAGGGATCATGGGGAAGCTCACAGCAACCCTTTGATGACAGAAACAAACACCATCATGTCTTTGAGTTCAGAAAGAATGGAGTGCTGCTGAGGTATGCTCCGAGGGCTTGTATGAGCTCAGTCTCAGAGGAATGTGCTCCATACTGCAGTGCTCAGCTCCCGGTTTGCAAAAGAACTAAGAAGAGAAATCCAGGCTGGTGACATCATCATTCACACTCATGTTACACTCCAGCTTTTCTTGCCGAGAGATTCAAGAGCTAGGAATGAAACTAACCTTAAACCACTCAGAAGGATGCCAGCTTTCCTTGTCTTCACCACAAAACTGGCTTCCAGCAAGGATCCCTTGTGTTATCCCCTGTCCCATCCCTTGCTGCCAGCACTCGAGTCACGTAAAGGTAGAGGAGTGTGAAGAACATTGCCATTTGGGTCACAAACATACCACCTGCATCCTCCTTTGGTCCCAGTAAAGCTGGAAATGTCTGATCAACACAAGAGAGCTTCAAGACCCTGCAGACAGCAGACCTGGGCCAGATGGGACACTGCAGGATGCTGCTGTCCATCTTCAGTGTCACTTAACCTTTTGCTACCAAACAGTTTACACAATCTGATCTAAACCTGGAGTTTTATGGGGGTGGAGGGGGAAATACCTATTTCATTCACCAAACACCTTGTGGCTGATTTTCATCATATCTATTCAAATAGAGCAACCCCTGTAGCATTTGTCAGATTAAATCCAACCTCATAGCTGGTATATTCCGTCCCTGGAGTCAATCTGCAGTGGAGGCATCAGCCTGTCTGGCAGGCCTTGAGTAGGTCCTTTTTTAACTACATTGTTTAGCTCGGTCCAAGCCATGTCACCTACCACTTACAGCCTCTGAAGTTGTTGTAACTTCGCTCTTGCCTGCACAAGACTGAGTCTGATATGTTTCCCGAAGAGCCAACGCAGCAGCCTTCCCACCAACATTCCCAACAGCATACTCAGCTACACACACACATTGCACCTCTGAAACCAGGTCAGTCGGTCAGAGCACTGCAAAGAATTCAGTGCTTAGGAAAAGTGTCTTACCAGGTGTACTGCCACAATAGCTGGTACCATAGTTTCTAGTGTACACAGATGGGGTTGTTGAGTGCAGACCCTGGAAGCTCAGGCACTACATGAAAGCAACTGCTCACAGCCCAGCAGGCGGTTGTGCAATAAGGTGCATTAGCAGCTCCTCAACCCACTCACCCCAGCAGCCCTTCCCTGACTTTCTTTCTCAGTCTTTGCTACTATGGAGACACCCTGTAAAACAAACCTGCCCTTTGAGCAAACAAAAGGTGTGGCCATTTCAAAGAGCCCCAAATTCCTGAGCTCCAAGAGCTGCAGCAATGCAGTCACGCTGGCTTTGCAGGGCAGCCCACACCCAGGCTTTATGAGGTTCTGCTCCCAAGCTGAAACTTAACTACCCCTCAACCTTGAGCTTTTACATCCTGCAGCTGAGCAGACAGGTCCTTGGTGAAGCACAGGACAAACACTATCACAAAGAAATGTCACTAGGTGAGTCATGCTGGGAAAATGGAACCTGTGAAAGAACATTTTGTGCCCAAATCTGGAGCAGAGCAAACTGAACATGCAGGTTTAGAAGAAGCTACTAATTCAATCTCGTCTAAATTGCAGTTGTGTAATAATGGCATCTGCTGTGGCAATCATGGAGCCATCATTGCACTGGGATTACCAACACACACTTGCTGAACTAAGCAGAGTATTCAACGAGTTCTCATATGAAGCTATACCAGAATTACATAGGATTGGAACCGGAATCATGCTTACTCTCACAGCTGGTGTAAGGCGGCAGCAAATGTGGCACTGGTACTACTTGAAACCAGTGGCAGTGACTCAGGTCCCAGACTCTATCCCATGTTTATGGGATTAAAGATAAAGTTGAATAAATTCATGCATGTTCAGTATTTTGCTATTTGTTTGAATCATCACAGATTGAGGGCAAACGAGGCCTGAGGTTAAACCCAAATATTTTCTACAACCATTTTATTAACTGATTATTTTGTACAGTCTCACAGATTTCTTTTCACCTACAAAGAGTCCCAGCTCTTTTCTTTCCCAAGTGCAAGGAGCTTGAAGTGGCTCCCACATGAAAACCCAGGTTACATGTGATGGAGAAACTGCTTTGCACAGCTCAAAGACCTGCTAAGCCTGTGGCAGTGATCTCACCTCACCAGCAGCTTCAGCCCCTGGTAATACAGATGTAGCCACGTTTCAGAACCCATCACAGGACAGGTATCTGTACATTACAGGTGCATCAAACCCTAGGCAACAGAAACACAGATCACATGAAGCCATGCCGAAGGACACCACCATCTATGCACCCTGCTACTAACATGTGGCTTACACGTGTGATCATGCCTGTTAGAGCAGCCACAAGAGCCAGCTTGTTGCAGCCTCGAAGCAAAGCCATAGGAGGGGACTGGAATTTCCTCACAACATTCTTGGCCTGCTGCCTGAAGCCATAATTACTGTTCCCATGGCAAAGATCCTGGCTTGATCACAAATGACTTCTATGCAGCCAGCCCGTACCACACTCCAGCAAGATCTGCTTTAAAAATTAACTTCTCAAATGCCACCAAAGTGGTTGCTCTTTGTTTCTGGAAGCACCAACTTTCAAAAAAAAAAGAATGCTTAACTTAACCATGGAACTACAAAACTACTCTGAGACTTTTTCAATCACTGAAACAATTTCATTTAATATCGATCTACCATAGTTCATATTCCTTCTAGTAAAGAGCACTGTTTGGAGACCGTTAGAGCCTGAGGAGATAGTGGTATACAGGCAAAATTAAGACAGGGAAAGGAGATCCAGAAGAATCTTGATCAAATTACTAAGAGTCAACTGCACGGTCAGACGCAGTACCCTGCAGTTCAAATACAGCGCCTCCATCTTAAGGCCATACTTCCTCTTCAGTCAGCAATGCCATTAGGGGAAGACCCAAGTCCTAACTCGTGTTTCTAATGCGTAGAATGTTCCAGAAGGATGTGCATTAAGAGCTCCACACAGAATTGCAACGCACTTCCTAAACTAATTCACACACTTGAAACTGAGGAGGAGCCTGTGGACTAGGCTAAATGTGAAGCCCAGGAACAGCTATTGCAATGACCATCCTGGTTCAGAACCAGAGCATCAGGCACTGCAGTGCTGAGCAGCAACGCTGAGAACACCTGGGGACTTCTTAAGGTAAGGTTTGCTCAGCATCACAGGCACTCTTCCTACCTGAGAATTCTCCAACTTTGGGACATTCCTTTATGAAGCCAGAGATAGAAAAACTACAGCTCCAGAGCATTACATTCTCAAGCAGTTCTGCTTCTGAAGGTGAGGCAGCTTGAAGCGATTTCAGCAATGCCCCAGGGAGCAAACAAACGCTGGTGGATGGACAGATCTCCATCACTGTAGTTATGTTGGCAAAGATAGGGCAAAATGCTTCTGTGGCATCACAGAAACCTTCTGCACTGCCTTCAGACTCCTTCTTGGCAAACCCAAGTGGGGCAGGTTGAAGGGGAAGCAGCACAAAAACAACAACATTTCAGGAGCTGTAGTCAATAAGGTTTTACACTTAGCACAGAGGTAACTTTTTAAGAAGTGACTGACACAGCTTTTGCAAGGAGATGCATGTAGCTGTGTGCAGGAGCCCTGCAGGCAGAGGATCCCCAGTGATACAGAACCAGGAGTGTGGGGAAACTGTAAGGGAAGCCTTCCCTTTGCTCCTACAGCTGTGCACAAAAAGGGTTCTGACTTAGCTGAGCAAATCTATGACACGTACAACATGTTACACCACAACATTAAAGGGCGTTCTGCCGCATGAGCTACCCTGGTTTATTCAATGACTTACTCTAACATCATCAGGTAACATGGCTATGTCAAGTCATTTTAAAACTTACCTTCATCCCGATGATTCAGCTTTCCTTTTGCTTCTGCCACTCTAAATTTTGATTCAACTTTCTCAAGATTCACCTTCTCTGACTGCACAAAAACCTCAGGTTTGATACCCATTTTTGTCCCACCACTGGCCGCCCAACGATACAACTGCAGTGACTGTGGTTACAGCTCTGGCTGTGTGAGGAGCAGAAGCCCTTAGATGGGATTGCTCCCAGGCCTCAGTTCGGACACTGTATGCACTAGGGCCTGCAATCACCCCACAGATGGGAGTAATGAGCTGTGCAATCCCACATCCGGAAGCTTGAAGATTCACCAAGAGGACAATTACAGCTTCAGAAGCTTCCTGGTGAAGTTTAGTTGTGTAAAACCACTTCTTAAAGCTGCAGAAACCCAAACCTACAAATTACAGTTAAAATCAACTGAGTGGACTCTTACCTAGATTAATCAGTTTACTAGAAGATCAAACTGCCCTACAGGTCAAGGGATGACTTACTCCACCTTTTACAATAGCTCTTAAGTATTAACCAACCTCACTGCCCAGGTTCACGCCTTCCCTCCTCCTCTGTGGATGTCAAACTGAGCTCCTCACAGCAGAACCACACACTATCATGGCACTACAATTAACTCCAATTTCAGCTTCTTGTATGAGGAAAAGTCAGAATAACCTCCCCCTACAGCTATTAA
The DNA here is from genome assembly GCA_032466535.1 of Forpus xanthops. Taxonomy (NCBI): domain Eukaryota; kingdom Metazoa; phylum Chordata; class Aves; order Psittaciformes; family Psittacidae; genus Forpus; species Forpus xanthops. The sequence continues at coordinate 4,564 of JASSUY010032651.1, read as the reverse complement.
ACCAAGCCCCTTTCATGCATTTGATGACCCTCAAATGCTGAAGCACTAAACCATGCTTACGCTTAACAGCAGTGACATCAAATTTTGCACTTCCATCACAAAAACGTATTTGCTCTTCAGGAACAAGTTCTCTCTAACGCTCCTTCTCTCACTTAACAGAGCTCACCTCTACTTCAGCCACTTCACCAGCCTATTCCAAGTCACCACACTGCTCAGTTCACAATGGCGATCCTAACACCACAAAAGTCGGGCCATTAAAGAAGCCGAAGGCCAACATTCACACATACTATCTAACAAAAGGAACTCAAGGGCTCAACTTACTGTAATCCTGATCCCAGAGCATTAGCTCCAATGGTCAGGAAGGAACAAGAAGCCCCTTTAATGCAGGAAGGAGCGCCAGTCTATCCCGCACATTCCAGTTGACCATTTCACAGGCCCCAGCTTTTATCCTGGAACACAACAGCCTGTTACTAAGCACTATAGATAAGGAGACTCCTGTCAGCACTTTGAGTTTCAGGGCTAAGTCTGCACTTTCAAAACCTGAGACTAGAAGGATGAAGGTCATATTTACTGTACTCACAAGAGATAAAACCCAACAGCTAAGTGCTAAGGGGGGAAGGGGGGACAGAAGGATTTTTGACATTCAACTGAACAGGAATTCACATAAACAAAGGAAATAGTTTTTAAAAGGCCCAATTTCTCCATTGAGAAGCAATGCCTAGCACACAAATAACAAGCATGGCTTGACATTTAGAAGGGGAAAAGGGCTGTTTCTAAATGCAATAAAGTTCTTTTCTGACCGTTGATAATCCATGTCCAAATGCCAAGAGCTAAATGCTGAGCCATAATAAAAGTTTTAAATGCACATGAGACTAAATTACCTTCTGGTTGCAACCAATTTACATGGTACCAGAAATAATCCTTTAAAGCTGAAGATCTACATTTGGTGAGGCTAAAACAAGGTCAGATGCTGAGCAGTGTAAAAAGAGAGAAAAAGTGAGAAATGCCTACCTTTGTACCAACTGTTAAATCTTGGACAATGCTGTAGAAAAAAGAAAGAAAAGGATTAAAAAAGTTAGATAGGTTTGCCACAAATATCCAGCATAGTTTACAGCAGTAAGAAAAAAAAGCAAGTCAAAAGTGCACAGTTGTCTTTGCAAGTGAGCCAAGGACAGTTTATACAAAGGAAAATTATTAGATGGTGATGGTGGAGACCCAAGACCCAGCAGCGCTAGAAACCCACAGCTCTTCCCCTCCCTAGCATGGGGCTTGCTCTTTGTGCAAGGGCTCACAGGGGCTAACAGCAAACCCTGCCGGTACCTCACTTCCAACACCACCTCCGACCAAGCCAAGAGACAACTCCATCCAAAGTATTCACTTCTACAGTTCTTAGCCCCCTGGTCTGCAATGGGGAAACCTCTGCTGGGCTCCAAGGAGACTCTGGAGCAAAATCCTTGCGTTGGTAGTGAGGCTAAAGGAGCACAGGAAAGATGTGGGCAGCTCTCAGGCTGGGGTTTGCCTGTACAGTACACAACATTCTTCTATCAATTCCTTTCTACACAGAAAAACAAACAGTATTTTCCCTAACACAAATCTCAAGGAAAAAAAAAAAAAAAAAACAACCCAAGCAGTTATTCAACTCTACCACAAGCGCTTAAACCTCCTACAATGAGACTTCCTGATTAACTAACACAATCAACAGCATAGCTGTACCTGAGCTGTACCTCAGGCTCCTCACACCAGCAGCACACATACGGACCTAGAGCAGCTTCTTTCACAATGGCATCAGAATGCCTTATCTATAGCTTGGTGTGCTGTACCTGGGTACGGTCCCAGAGTATTCCAGCACCTACACGCTACTCCTCGTTACAAGAGTGCTCCAGGATTCCAGTTTTACCTTTCCACTGAAGACCATGTATATACACATTTAACAAACTCCAAACCACTGTAAAGCAGCAACACAAAACAGCAGAAATGATCATTTTAGACTGACATATATGCAGCACTGCCTGGTTCAGTGCAGTAACTGCAGAAAGAGCCTGTTTCAACTCCTGCCTTCCCAAAGCTGACTAACTTCAAGAGTACAGGATCCAGGAGGGGTTAACAGACCTGTAGCAACTCTAAAGGAACATGGCAGCGCAGCAGCAGGCAGGGCAGCCCTTCCTAAACCAGCAGCATGAAGCCTGAAGTACTTAAGAACAAGCCTACAAAGGGATTTAAGGCAGAGAGAACTCGCATTTCCTAGTCCTTCCTGCCCTACCCGTCTGCACCAACTTCTCAGGCCATTAAATACTGCTCCATGTTGAGTCACTCCCATTTCCCCAGCTCCACAAACAAGCCGTCACACCAGTCCAGGCCAGCTCAGCTCCTCGGACTTCCTCCTCCAACCCAACCTGCCATGTCATCATAACCCAGTGCTTTAGAGCCGGAGCTGTGGCCACGAAGCCACGCGATATTTTCTTTTCCCTTTTTTTCTTCCCCCCCTCCCAAGCCAACTCCTTCAAGACGGCTCCGTGTGAGGAGAGCACTGGGATCTATGGAGCACAGATGGGGCTCGGTGCACTGGGAGGGCCAGTAGTAATGAACTAATGAAACCCATCTGCAGTGAGCAGTTTAACACATCATGTTATACCACAAGAATGGCTCCGAGTACGTTTCTTCAGTTAAAACGCACACATTCACCCAAGTTTGTTTCACAGCCTTGTAAAAGAAGCAGTATTTCCAGCACAGCAGAATAGCAACAGGGAATCTCCCAAGTTTCCCAAACTCTCCAACTTACCCCCAAGCAGTTTCACTTCCTGTTCCTCCTGTGGGCCTCTCACACAGGAAATGTTTTACATAAAAGTACTCTTAACAGGGGACAGTATTTCAAACTCTCCAGCAGGAAGAGCTGGTTGATCTGCCAAGAATTATCAATTCCTGCAGTACTGGAGTATCATGGAAACCCGTTCAATCACAAACTACCACATGGAACAAGCGGCAACAGTATGTAAGAAGTTTGCAACGCACTTCCAGTTCAACACTCCCCCCCCCCAATAAATCTTAAGCTACATTCTCTTGTCCTCTATCAACCTTAAGCAGGGATTAAAGCCTTTTTCAGTTCCACAAGAATCGGCAATAAAGCTTCTATCCAAAAGAGGTATTTTTGCATTGAATTCCTAAGCAACGACGGGAAAAATCCAACAGCACCGAGAAAACCTCGAGGTCATTTTCCAAAGCAGCGTTTTTCCTCTATTAACTCCTTGTATGTTTGACCAAAGCAACTTACTCAACTGAAAAGCACAGTATCGGTTTGAGGGTAAGAACACGGAAGCAACCAGTGGAAAGGGAGGGAAGCAAAGACTTGGACAACCTTCAGAAGCAGCTTTTGGAGGTTCAACAGTCTCCACGGGGGAGCCCGATCAAAGATAACGGGGTGCTTAAGGCTCAGACAACACTAAAACGTCTCCATTCAAATACCAACTGCTTTAACACACACAGTAAATCAGCCTGCCTCAGAACTACGGTGAAGACAGCTGGTAACCAACAGGTTTTGTCTTAGAACGCCTGATCTCACATGCTGGAGGAGCTTTATTTTTGATATCCAACGTGGTGAGCAACTCATTAAAAGCAGCAGAGCAACCCCTGGAGTGTGAAATCTGCAAGAGGCACAGCTTTTATGGGCTTTTAGATGGAAAACACACGGGGACGCCACTTTTTCAACGCGTAAGGAAAAAAAAACAGACATGTGACTGCGCCTGATTCTCACCACCCCTGTGTTTGGAGGCAAAAAGAGAGAAGGCACTCATCTGGGCTTCCTGTACTTAAGGCTCTGTGAAAACAAACCGCTTACCCGGGGAGGGGTGAGGAGTTACAAACACTTTAACTACAAGAATCAGCTCCCTAAACCTAAATATACCACGCAGAGCAAGAGGAAGATGGAGCCCTCCTTTGGGACGGAGTTGCCATCAGTTTACTTGCGAGACACCCGGCGAAGTGGTGGTGGACGGGTGGAAGAGCCGCGCTCTGTTAGGGCGGCAGGAGCCCAACAGGCAAAGGCTGAGTCCTCAGGCGCGGGGGCAGCGGCAGCGCAGGTCTGGGCTCGCCTCGCGCTGCCAGGTATGGCCGCGGCGGAGGCTCCTCCCGGGGCGGTTCACAACAGCGAACCCAGCGAAAGAACCAAACAAAAGGCCCAAGGCCCCGGTCAGGTGCGATCGCTCCCGGATCAGACCCGCGGGGCCGCCACGGGGGCAGCGGCCGGTCCCGGGCCGCAGCCTTACATCCACATCGTGCTGCAACCGCTTCCCGCGCCCAACCGAGGAGGGAACGAGGCGGCGAACCCCGAACGGGACAACACCACCGCCCCCCTCCCTTCCACCGAGCCGCGGACACGAGGCGGCGGCTGAGCCGAGGGCGGGGGGAAGGGAGCGCACGAGGCGGCGCGGATCGGGACCACCCCCGCTGCCACCACCGGCGGGGGGCTCCGGGAGAGCCGCGTTGCCCCACACCGACCACCGCCGCCGCGCTCGTCCCGTCCCGTCCCGTCCCGTCGCCCCTCGGCCGCACCGGCCGGGGGGGGGGGGGG